>JAQFZG010003874.1:0-12762 GCA_034695465.1 Entomobrya nicoleti | reverse complement strand
CAGAGAAAAGACAACTTATTACTTGAACCAAAACACTTTTCTTTGGTTTTCACTTTTATTACTTTTCATGAATAAGTTGAAAAGTGGCGAAGTTGAATATTTTATCAGGAAACGATTATTACATTCAAGTTAGTGATCCCACAATGCACATGAGAAATGATGCAATGCGCAGCAAGTCAAGGGACTATTAAAATAAGAACTGTTACGAAATTGAGAAATATGCATTGAGCAACGATAAATTTTTATAGCGAAAAGTATTTAGAACACCCTTGAAGAGTAAGTGAAAAGCGAAATGTCTTAGTTTACTTTTTACAGCTTTTACGACATGACAAATGATGATAGTGGGGAAATCAGAATTTCAAATTCCATCCTCAAATAATGTACTTCACAGGTTGCTTGTCTAATCAAAGTTCATACTACTTTGTAGGTCTAAAAAATCTTTTTGAAGCCACAGCTCTTTTTGCAATCACTACATATAAACTATAGACACTTAAAAGAAAATCGACCGAACAAAAAAACGGTCTTTATACTTTTAATAGTCGTACCCGATAGTGGCTGATCACAACTACGAGAGATGAATTGTTCGATCTCACAAAAATACATTACGCGGCAGAAAAAATCCCCAATGAGTAAAATTCATTAAAATTCTTCTATCAATAATATCATAATATCATTTCCGTTTTGTATGCTATTGGTACCTAATGGTAAAGTAGTAATGCTCTTGATCTGCTAATGCTCTTCTTTCCATCTCATTTTTATTACAATTCTATATTACCTCTGTTATTATCATTATTGCTATTTTACCGCTGCATCAGCATCAACCGCCTTAACCACAGAATATATCGTTGAAAATACGACGCAAAGAAAACTGTGTAATTTCTCATGGGTGTCCTTTCGCTTTCACTTGCTCTTCGATCAAGTCTCAAAGTTTTGCTCGGGAAATTAAGAAAGAAACGATGTGGAAAAATTGGCAGTGATAGAAAGTAAATTCTTAGATATCTGCGTTGTATATATGGTACTTTGACTATGAAAGCTACCACATTATATACATAAGTAACATATGCAAAAATTATAACGTGATGTTATTAAAAATATATGTATATAAATTTATGTAATGATCTAAGCAGAGACTTTGTTAAAATGTATGCACCTGCATTGATCTAAGAAATGGCTACCTTTTGGCCCATGCTTATCATTGTCCACGATGAAATTCTTGCCGGTGCATCAAAGTTACTTTACATGTTTTGTTGAGTTAAATATGCGTATATTTGTTTTATTATGCATATTTAAAACTTGTAAACTTCTGGTACCCTGAAGCGTGTGTCTATATACGTTGCAAGTTACTATCCCTTGAACACAAATTATGTTTCTGATCGTACTCCTGAACTCCTACTCATCCTTGTCCTACTTATTATCACGCATTGTTCTGGATTTTTTGGATCTTTCCGAGCCAAAACTTTCCGTAAACGTGTACGTTTAAGCGTTTGCACTCAATCATCATCATCATCAATATTAGTTTTCGTATTCTTACATATAAGCCAAACTTGTGTCTAAAACCACAAAAATAGTTTGGACTCCAGGTTGTTTGCGTTTATGGGTTTTTTATTTTATTGGCACGATCGCAGAAGAGGATGATACTTTGAGAAAGTGAAGCGTGCGAAAAAAGAAAATGTGAAACAGTGTTAGTTTTATCTAAGAAGACATATAATATAAGTATTATATTGGCATTGGGATATAATCATAAAAAATGAAATAGCACGGATTCGTGTTTGTGTATAGGTTGGCGAAAAAAGTTTTTGTTGGGAAGCCAGGCAGAGAAGAATAGGAACAGAACAGAATTATGATGATGCTGTGCTGATGAGTTGATAAGAGGCGGGGCGTGAAAGAGAAAAGTGGAAATGAGGTGAAAAATATAGGAAAAGTTTATGATAACAACGGGAAAAGTTTCAGTTTACTGGCATGCATTCTTAAGAACCGCAACCAATGTATTTTTGCTCTTCTCGGTACTTACAAAGGGAACATAATTATTACATTGTATCAATAAAAGTTAATCTAGGCCAAAATATTTAATGAGCCGTTTCATTTATGTGTGTTATTGAATTGTAATAATTTTATTAAAGAATATATAATTTCATATCAGTTAAGTAAATATATAAGTTATATAAATATAAGTATACATAAATATATACAATACACAGAAGATGTAAAGTGAAGAAATAAAACTAAAGGGTATAAAATTTAAATTACAACAGCTTATACTTCATAGTTCATACTAAATGTATTTTATAAACTCTCTAGAGCGTTGGTATACCTTATACCTATCATCATGGCCCTTTACTTGTAATTGGGATACATACTTTTACAACTTGCAACATTGCCTATGCCTTCCCGCTATCACCTTATTAAACTATGATAGTGTATTCCTTCTCTGCCTTCTGCAACTTGAAAGTTCTATTCTTGACTGACTCTTTCCATCATTATTATGGCCATTGGATGTAGAAAACAGTTTGCCCTTAATGAGCGGTTTTAATCATCCCTTTTGCTGACATCGATGCTGAACACTTCAGTTCAGTGTTTGTTTTTAATGTTGTATCTGGCAAATTATTTCAACTGATTCTGTTTTTGTTACAACACAGTAGACTTAATAGCTATACTGAGCGACCCATCACCACCTTTCTGTACAAAACTACGCATACAGACTCTTAACGTGAATAGGCCATTTACAAGATTCAGTGAAGCCTTTTGAAAATAACAAATCGTAAAATCGAGATGGAAATAACGAAAAGGTTTCCCAATAATATGCTTGTATATCTCCAACACACACTTTTCCATCCTTACAAAGCGATTGTTTTCCAAATATTAGCATACCACAACATACAAAATCGTCCTCATTATGAGCAGTATAAATAAGGACTTCGTACAATTACCATATCATGACGTTAACGAAAATTTTCAATGACACGCGCACGCATGTTGCAGATGAAGTGGCTGCATGACAATGACCAGAGCTATGAACCAAAAGCGACTCCCTAATCTTTACTAATCCTTATTTTATCCAGTTTAAAAATAGAAATGAAAAAGGTTGCGTCAATACTTTTTTTTTAAAGTAAACAGCATAACAAATCCAAACAAACCAAAAAGGAGAAAGTCCTCAAAAAAGTAAAAGCTGTAAAATGACAAAAACCTCATACTATCCTATGCTTGTACCTTGTGCTCACGTCAGTACGTAGCATTACATGTCAAAATGAATGGAAAATGGAAGTGTAACATACATAAAAGGTTTCCAATTCTTTTCGCTTTACTGCGTACAAGTACGGGTAGTGAGGAGGCTTGTGCATTGGTGTGGTGTAAGTAGCATTATATCTCGAGGCCGTTTTCACCAACAATAATACCTAATTCAAGAAGTATTTTTTCTCTCCACCATCATGTGTCATGATACTTTCATTATCAAAATCGAATTCTTCTTCGTGTATGATTTTTTGGTAGTTTTGAAATTGCCCTCATCTATGCTCCTTGTTATACTTTTTGTGGAACCCTCTTTGTACTATTTTATTTCAAGTAGCTTAAGCAAAAGTGCAAGGACAAGAGCCAGTGTAAAACTCGAAACAGGAATCACTTCAGTTTCACTTTTGTTCCAATAGATTTGAAATAATCACTAATTGGCTTCTCATTTCTCAGAATATTTCCTTGTTAGCATACAAACTGAATCAGAACGAGGCTTAAATACTCTTTCATTTTCGATGTTTAACCAAAAAGGCAAGTTTTCATCGATTAGTTGTTTGTGTTTGGGGGATGGCTTTGTATTCATTTTTGCCAATGCCACTAACCTCATTAAGTTACTATTACTATTAGACAAAATTAAATTATTTGACTTTATTTCGTTGCGAACATTCTGAATATACATACAACTGTATTCGTACTATATACGTTTCAACACGTGCTCTTCAGTTATTGTACATAAGTTTGGGACAAAAAGAGCTGGAAAACATGTTTAACAGTGACTTTTATACTAACGTTATCTCTCATCATTATCAGGATACTGAGAATACCTTCACAGCTTAATTTGGGATTTGGACTTACTACCGCTACCATGTCATGCAATGGCTTCCTTTACTTTGAAAACTCAAACTCGCACTCTCATTTACACAATTTACTGTGAAACCAATAACAGTCTAAATGTTACTTCACAGGATTTGGGTTCACGTTTTCATGAAACATATACACATCTCCAATTTAGGCTTTCTTTTACCAGAATTCCACGTAATCCGTTAGAACTAGAACGTAGTAGAAATCAGGATTTTCGATAGATTTTGAAAGTTCCATTGACAAAGCCATCTTTAGTACTACCATCATCACAAACTCAAACTATATATACAAGCTTATCTTACTGCTCTAGATTGTATTTGTTATGTCATCATCATCATCATAATAATATATTTTCCCAAGTTTACGTAATAAAAATACACTTTCGTTGTAGCGAAAGGAAAAATTTGGAGTTATGTACATAACATTTTGCTATTGCCACATGCCGCATCACTTTGAACAAACTTAACTGTTAGATTACGGTTTGTTATCCAATCTTAAAATGCCCGTTTCGATATGGATATAAATAATGATTGATATTTTGATATACAATAATGGGATAAAGTAGTGCAAATGTACTATAGAAAACCACTTAAAGCAGTAAGCCTTTGTGTGTTAGATAAATTGTGCAAACTGCAATGGACTTGGTTGGACTAGTTCTGGAACTTGATCATGGAAGATACACAAAACATAATGTAATTGGAATGAGGAGGGGGAAACGAGACAGAAGTGGCAGTAAAGAGCATAAAATCATCACATCAAACGCAAAAACACCACAAAAGATTGGTGTAGATTTCTGATGATAGTGATCCGAGAGAAAGCTGTTAGGCTTTTAGTGAATAAGCTCAGGAAGGAAACGGCGGCTCACAGTGTACTCACTTTTACTGCCACACACAACAACAGATTCACATTAAACCCTTTTTGGTAGTTATATCTGCCTCTCTTCGAAAATTCTCGTCTGTATTTTATGCCTTTGCTTTGCAACAGTTACAGTGCCAAGCATGATCATGATCTAAACATTATGGTGACTTATAATAAAAATAGTCCATGTCATTTTATCTTCAATGTTCTTTTTTTACTTGTGAAACTTCTCTGTACATGCATAAGTATATGCATATCGATCATAAACTTTGGATTCCAGATAAGTATAAAACTAAGTATGCTTATATACAAATATGCTTATCCAGGAGGCCAAAAAAATGTTTCAAAATTCTAATCTATTTACAGCGACGTATACATGTACGTGTGTTTATTTAGCAAGTTAAACTAACAAATTTAAGTCACTGAGGCATAACGAGTAAACACGTAAGACTATTCTCTGTATGTACTCTCCTGCTAATGCAATATAAAATACAAATCAAAGAGAAAGTAAAATCGTATTTGTTAGGGAGTTTACTTCTCTTCTTGCTTTCAACTGATGTTGTCGGTACGACTGTCTGGTTTTCTGTTGGAATGGAATATTCTAGAGACCGGAAATGACTTTGTAGTTGTATTGAAAACAGGAATCCATGTACTACACAACATCCAAAGTGTATCCTGTGTCCGAGTCTGCTATTACATAGCACTTCCGAAAGAATGTATGAAACAAAATCCTCGCAAAGTATATATGTACAATATCCATATCCTGTTTCGGTGTGAGGTCAATGTTATCATCATCATCTTCAATTGTGTATTGTCATGTCACTGCGACATGTGGCTGAGCAGGATCATATATCAACTTTCTATTTTGCCCTTTTTCTGTCCGTAGTGTTATGTTTCCGATGTTGTGATCGTCGTGAGGACTTAATTCAGTGCGTCAGATCGAATTCCTATGTAAAAACGCTTTCCGTTTCCGGTTTTGATAACTGTATTAAAGTTGTAGCCTTCAATATTTCGGAGAACATTCGATGAATGCAACTACACTCTTTCCCCATTGATGTGCATCACATTTTATTAAGCCACTTTTTGTTGTTTATTGGGAATGCGATATGATGCCACAAAAAGGCTTTCATGTTTTATGAAAACTGGAAGACAGAGCACTTCAACATTCACAGAGAAGTTGAAAGAGTATATGAAGCAGCGTGAAAAAAATTCAATATGATATGGCTGCAAAGTACTTTGAGCATAGACTATTGCAACGTCAATATGAATTGGTTAGTGATATGCTGCTACAAAGTATCAAGAAACGAAAACGTAGTTCGTCAGGTTCAAACTCAAACGACGACGATACGAAAACCCTCTTAGTAAGACTGTAAGAAATGACCGCTGCTGTATGCATAAAAATGTAGATTCCACTTGAGTCCACAAAAATTTACAGGGGGATCTTGTATGGTCTAGTAGAAAGCTTATTTTATTTTAATTCTTGTTAATTATTAGGACTTGAATGGATCTAAGCTTATGCTTCGTTTAGTTGTAGTTCGTTCGTTCGTTCGTAAGTAGTCAGACGAGATTTCCTTTTAAAGCAGAGACACACAATAATGCCCACACATGTATGCCAATAGTGATTTGATGGAGTAGAGCTTGCGGTTCTGTGCCTTTAGCTACTTTACAAAATATCACCTATCTGCAGCAATGGTAAATTGTATTTGGTTTTGTTAAAACATGTATAAGACGCAATATCTGATTCTGTAGGAGAGAATTCCGCTCATTGTTTGCACAACAGATTGTGAGAATGGATTTGGTTGCTTACCACTATGAAATTTTTTCATCATTCCTCCAAAATCGAAGTAGAGTTAGAGTGCAGTGAAAGAAAACTGTTTCAAAATAAACCTTGCCCTTTTTTCTTTCGGGTCAATTTCATTCTATGCCTCTTTGAGTCTACCAGCCTATTACACTATAGACGATTTGTTTAAAACGACTGGCTGTACATCCATATCTCATATAAGATTTCATATGAAAGGGAAGTGTAAAGTGTATTTTCATGATTGGATCTGTTCTCTTTTGCTTTCACATTTTATTCATGAATGAATGTTTGCCAAAAGATTATTGTGTCGTAGCAAGTCTCTCAGGATATAAATGATTTCTCGTAGATAGTAAAAAGCTTTCTTAAAATATTTGATGTGATTGATCATATTTTTTGATGTAACCAATTCGTTCAAATTGCTACCATACAATACATATATCATGTACACAAGACATTTTCCAATTGTTTTCATTTTTTGAATACAACATAGTTCATTGAATAGTGGTCCTCAGCGAGATTTTGTCGTCGTACTTTTACATTAGAGACTACGATTTATGATCTGTTTTGTTGCGAGTGCGTATTTAATTAACTTAAAAAGATTTCGTTTGTTCCAATGTTTGGTTCGTCTGCTGATTTTGGGGCATTAAAATAAAGTCTACGTCCGATATTCCGTCCTGTAAAGACGAACGTTCAATTTTGAGTTGTCAATAAGCGCAAAATCACAACACTAATGTACTTTCATTCAAATGAAAACTGTTATATTTTTCAAAAGTAAACTTTAGAATCTCAACTGATACTGTGTTCATTTTATTGTATGAATACTACATTATCTTGATGTGTAACCAATACATATTTGAGTTTGAGTTCAATAAAAACGTACGTATTGTGTATGTTTTTGCGAGTCTGGTTTTCTAGTTAAATTTAATTTCCTCGAGTGCCATACGTTATCACATTATTACCTATACTTGCTATATAATATGTATGACATGAATTCGACATGATACAAAGATCTGTATTTGTTGGAGAAAAATCACGACTAGTACAATAGTTCAGCGTATTTTTATATTTGGGATGGAGCCAACCCACTAAATGGAAATCACCGCGAATCAAATCCAAGTTGGCTGCATCGTCTATTCCTTCACAACTACTTTAATTTTGTGGAGTAAGGCATAAGAGTGCACATTACATCACGTCATGTAACTCTCGAGATATGTATGATGCACACTATCGAAATGTTTTATTACTTTATTTACGTAAGGTGCATTATACTACAGATAGACATCGAGACGAAGAGAAAGTCGGTCTGTGGGTACAGAAATTTTCAATTTTATCGTATTTTCCCGTTCCCCCGCAATGAAAAAGCCATAGCAGTACTACAGGTCTGACACATAATAAAACAAACAGTACATGTAGCTTGTTTATGACTGTGCAGGGAATGACACAATTTTATATTTTTGCAATCGTGAATAGTTGAGGGAATAGTGGGGATGGGGGACTGGGTAATTTGCAATAATGGCTCGCATATATATTTTAACTGTCTCTCCAGAGACTACTGGAAAGCATATAAAAATAAATATATGGTGTCCATTAGAAATGCATTAAGGTTCCATAAAACGTGACTGTCTGTTCACTTCTGAGGCTGGGTTTACGATTAAGAATTTGATCTTGAGTCCATGAAGGTAGCTCAAGGCCAACTTATACGATTATTGCACGGTAGGATGAGCTACATTCTGTGGGTAAAATGTTTTACAAAATTACAATCACACCATTATTCCCTACGGTTAACTGCATTGTTTTAAAAGTAATTATCTAGTTTGATACTGTTGTTCGTGTAATAAGGAGAACAAATTTTTATGTAAGCAGGAGAATCTAATATGCTTATAATAATATGAGATGATTATGTTTATATTAAATGTTATGGTGTGTCAAAAAATGTAACTGAAAGCGAGGTTACTAAAAACTAAACTGGCCGAAGTAGTGTCTAAAAAGAAGCAGTTAAAAAAATCATGACATTCATTTTTGGCCATCATCATCTAAATGTATACATAAATATGTATGTATATGTATCAGTTAATTAAAATATGCAAGCCGTCTGTAAAAAGGACTTTGGGAAGTAAGAAACCTTCATGAAAATCAAAAGCACAAGCGATATGCCAAAATAACATAAATAACATCTTAACATAGTCTCTTAAAAGCACATATATCATATTACTTTTCTTGTCAGTCACTTTCTTTTTAATGCTACATAACAAACCCAAGTCACGTGCTAAATCTTTTGAACAACGCTTTTCATGATAGAACCGGAAGGCTACATGCCCAGTAAATCTGAGTTCATATAAAGTAATTTCATCTCCAAGTCTTTCCCGAAACTTCCGTGTGTTGTTTGACTGCAAAAATAAAGAACAGAAAGAAACCTTAGCGGTTTTTGATGAATGGGACATGTTCATAGTAAGATTTTTCGCAGTTATTGGTTTTGATGCAATGGTATTTTTACTTTTGATACATTTATTGGTGTACACGTGTTCTATCTTATTTTGTACATCACATCGTACTGCTGTTGTACCAAAAAAGAATGATAAAGATACGATTGATAATATTCAAGTTCTTAAAATCTGATAAGCTGACTGATTGGAAATAAAACTCATACGGATAAATTCAAAGGTCGTAATAAGTCGGTCACCGTTTGGCTTGCGCTTTTTCAATAAGCAAAACTTTGGATTTTGGAGGAGTCATGTCATGGTACTAGTACAGTTACAAAAAATGGTTATTCTGTCTGACACTTCTTAACCAAGTTTACTTCTGCGGTAGAAGTTTTGCATAAAATTATTTGACTTTGGCAAATATTTTTATGCAATAACGATCCTTGTCTCGCCTTAAAATCGTGTTGAATATCATGTTTTTATCATTTTATCGTGTCATTTTCTATACCATAGCGTTAGCACTGGCTCCATTTTTTTTGCATTCTTTTCATTAATATAACCAAAATATTCGTCGAAGCTACAGTCGTAGACACAATTTGCCGAACAAGCTTTGAAAACAGCGATGATGGTACTAGTTAATAGACGTAGAATGAATTATAAATCTTTCAAAACTTTCAAGTTTCATATGCGTGTGTATTCATATTCATATTCATCTTATCTCACACTCCACCACAGTTTAATTATCAAATTTTTCTATAAAATGGATAGCCGTTCCACATAAAACTTTGTAAGATATGCGAAAATTAAATGTTTTTTATTGTGGTATCACTAAGTGCATTGCAGTGGGGTGGCGGCTTGTGGCTTGGTGGGTAGATAGATGGATCTGGTAAATATTCACTAGATGAAATGAAAAAGACAGAGAATCACAAAAGAAACCAACATTCGTTTTTCACATCCACCGAAAATATCACCCCACAGGGGTACAATTAGGTGTCCAAGTAATAAAATAGGGAAAATTTCGTAATGAGTTGGAGAATTATGGGATGGGTAATTCGCACCTCATAAATCAGAGATAAACAGTGACTTATCGTATATATAAGCTCATTGTTTAGCAGCGGAAGGAGTGCTCTGTCTGCTACTAGCTTTTGGTTGCGAAACTTTCACCCAAGCCAGCCTCCTGACAAGAACATACATTAACAAAATAATGAGAATCTTTTAATGATCTTTTTATATTATTCCTGATTCCAACCAAAAGAATTAGTGGCTTTTCACGTTACGATTTGCGGGGCCATAAAGACCATCACCACAATACAGACAGACCTCACATTTTCACAATTTATGTACATGCAAGCATTCCAATTCATAAAACTACTTCGCCTTAAAAAATAAAGTTGGTAAATTTCATTTGTATGCGTATTTATGTAAAAAAAATATTCGCTTTTGTCGCAATGATGACATAGTGTATGTCAACTTTTTATTATTCAAATAAGCGCAATTCACTAATGCATTCACAAGTGTTTTCGCATTATGAAAAGCCAGTCTCTCCACCGTTGAATATTTATGTTTTATGTGATCCTCCCTCACATCGTATTTTCAGGAACAGGGTAAAACGTAACAAATTCTCGTACTGCTTTTCTATGTAGAACTTTATCATATTCCATCCGAAATCCATTGTATACACATATGCCTTTTGGAAATTATCATATTTATGTATATTGCTTTTATACAGCATAGATTCCGATTCTGTACATGAAGACATAAAAAGTATTTTATAGCATAGATACACAATATATAATAAAATACGTATTGTATATCGGGCTTTCTTCGCGTTGTATAGTTGTATGTTCATCATAATATATGTACAACGAAAGCTTTAACCTTTTATTACGCTCTAGTTTGTTTTTCACACAAAGAAATTCCCTGGTAGCACACTAACCTGTGGAGGAGACGGGCGGTTGGGTATTGCTTTCTCCCATTTTATTCATTAAAGTACCAAGTTGGTTTGAAGAAAACATCCTGTTACATAATAGTAGTTGTTGTGTAGAAAAGGTAAATGATCCTCCACCAACTTACTTGGGCATGAGGTTTTATACTGAATTAACAATACATTGGGAAAGTTTTTGTTCGGTAAAATGTACATGCATAATGTACAAAGTTTTACTGGTATGCGCTCCAATAATACTACACCATTATATTTCTTACAGGAAGCGGAAATCTGGTTTCATTGAACCGTGTAATAGAGAAACTACTTTTGAGCTTCTTACAGATGAGCATTTTTCTAAGAAATCTATACAATTTTTTTGGCCTATATTTTCTCTTTGAGAACGACAGCAAAAAAAAAATTGTTGTAATAAAACCAATATTAACTTAGGACAACCGATTGTAATCTGATATCGGATGAGGTTTATTGGGTCAATGAAAAAAAAAGATTCTAGTATGTAATGTCTTTATAATGGGAAGTCCTTTTTGTGTAACGAACATGACATTTTCCTCCTTTTTTATTCGAAGTTTTTCTTCTTCTTTTTTGCAGATGGGTGGCTTGCGACGTCTGGACCAATCTGCCGTACGAACCCATTTTTATCCAGAAGGAGGCTGGGGTTGGATTGTGTGTGCCTGTGCTTTCTTAGCCCACGTGACCACTTCAGGGGCTCAACTCTCTGCAGGTGCTCTTCATATCGTGCTCTCAAACAAATTTCAAGACTCATCTGCTCACCGTAAGTACACACTACTTTTCAATACTTGCTCCTAGTTATAATTCTACACACATAATTTTACGTATAAAAGTTTAATTTAATATACATTTAGTATTAAAGTACATATACACGTACATTTATATTATTTTTTATGTTACGTTCCCAAAAATAAATCATTTTTCGTTGCCCATAATTTTATCTAGAAAACAAATTTATATTCTTCACCAGCGTTTTCCCCTGTTAACTTACAAAACTACAACTTGTTAGTATACTATGACATATATTCATATACAATACTTATATTCTTTTCATGCATGTATTTTCTGTGTACGCTCTCTAATTAATTTACAGTGCACTTTAGAGATAAGTTCCAAAAGTCTGTTGAATGAATATGTGTATAGGTATTTTGTAGGTAACACGCGTTGCCCAATTTCAACTATCCCACCGCTCTATAATATCTTTTCTCATCATCTCTCATGAGAGATTTTTAATCCTTTATAATTAACTCGTGTTCACTTATTCACTACTTCTCCTGTTCATCTATCTAACTGAGTAACATTCCTCCTCCCACTCTGACCGTAAAAGTAAATAGATATGAGAGTTTTCTAAACTGAATAATATGTTGAACAAGCCAAAGAAAAAATGTTTGTTGAAACACATACACGTTGTTTTGTTTTATGTTTGCCTATTTTCTTCAGTAAATAAAAGCAGGAAATGAATTTAAGTAAAAAAAAGAAAAGAAAACGTGCCTTGGTTCAAGCTATACATACGTCAAAATTAAAGTTAAAAAGTATACGTACATAGTCTCTCTCTATATATTACCTCTTAAATTACAAAGACCTTAAGGTAAGATTATTTCTCCTTAAAAGGCGTGAGCTAGGAAGAAAGAATGATGTTAGAATAT
>JAQFZG010003873.1:0-12767 GCA_034695465.1 Entomobrya nicoleti | reverse complement strand
TTTGTGACAATTGTGATGGCAAAGTTGATAGGTTTATTAAACTGAAAGTTGAACTGGATGTAATTCAGATTAAAATTGTTGAGACAATTAAAGAGCTGAGGGAGGTGATAATCCAAAACTCAAAGTATTTTGGGGGAGAGGAGGATAATTTGGGGAAGTTGGGTTTGCACATTTTCGAAGAGTGGCTAAAAAGTGAGTCGTTAAAGGGCCCGGAAAATAATTACTTTGTGGATGAAGTGAAAAGCGGAAGGAAAATATTGGATGCATTGTATGCTTTTCAGGGAGCTGTGTTTGAAAATTGTAAAAATATAATTAAAATTTAAAACTATTAAAAAATATATTTTGAAGTTAAAATTATTCCTGGATTTAAAAATATGTCGTATTTTTTACATTGGTTTTAGGGCAAACCACCCCCACAAATATACCATGCGTTTATCTGGGAAGTTTAAGAAATTCACCAGGGGTCCCCTCCACTTCACCTCGTTATCGCCCGGGACCAAAGTCAAAAAACTTACCTCAAATAATTTCTCCCAACCTCTCCACCAATTTAAATCCATTAAATGAGCAAATTATTGTTAAAGCTGAACCAGAGTGTCCTGCATCCCCTTTAATATCTGATAATACATTTGAAGACAACGATAACCTTGATGACTTGGATAACCAGGAGGAATCTAAACATTTGGATTTAGTTAAACCGGAAGTCAGTTTAACTGGTCATCTTGCCATAACCAAAAGAAAAAAGGCTGTAATACAAAAAAGGTTGCTAATTATTCTAAAAATCATATTTAATTTTTTAACAAAACATTTTAATTGCTCATTTAATTTTAATAGAACTTCCACCCGGAAGCCTAGAAAACCGACGAAAGCCACAAAGAAAAAATCTCCATCCAAAAAATCCGTGAATCTCGTAAACAAAATTGTAAAATCCAAGAAACCCAAATCCCTCCCCAAAAAATCCATTCAAAATCCCCGGAGAAAAAAGAGACGCTCCTGTGACAACTGTTCATTCTCCACAAAATCTATTCACAAATTCGAATTCCACCTTCGAAAGCACGAGATCCCTCAAAAGTCCTTTTCCTGTGCTCCCTGCAATCTTTCCTTCTCAACCAAGCAGTACCACGATTTTCACCAAGCTTGTCACCAGGGACAAATCAAACTACGATGTGATCTCTGCAGTAAAAATGTGGACCTCATTCTACTCACCCAACACATGAAAGGTCATCATAAAAACGGGGATCCCCCGTTAAAATTATTTCCTTGTCCAAACTGTTCGTATTGCTCATCTATCCGGGATAAATATCTGGAGCATTTAAGGGAGCATGACAAGAGTGGTCAGTTTTTTTGTGATATTTGCGGTTCGGAGGTAGACGATAGAGCAAAATTATTAAGACATTTGTATAGTGAGCATAGTGCAATTGAAAAGTTGAGTTGTGGATTTGAGGGTTGTAAAATGGAGTATTTTGATAATATTCGATTGTGGAATCATGAGCAAACGCATAAGAGACAGTGGATTTGTGAGTTTTGTGGCAAGGCTTGTACGAGTCCAGGTAGCCTTAAAGGTATATAATTTATTTTTACTTTTAAAATAATTTCTAAAGAAAATTCGAGAAGTAAATTTTTGATTTTTTAAAATATTCGATTAAATAATCATTATTTATTTTGTTAATTTTTAGTTCACGAAAGAAATCACACAGGTGAACGTCCATTTCCCTGTGACCAGTGTTCCGAAAACTTCAAAACGAAATTGGATCTGAATAGGCATCTAATCAATAAGCATGATGCGAAGAAGTATCAATGCCAATTTTGTGACAAGCAGTATCGGGATCCCAGCTCTTTACAAAATCATATGAGGGTTCATGATGGTAGCGCCTTTCCTTGTGACAAATGTGGTCAAGCTTTTGGTAAGTTAAATAATAAATACGTATTCAAGAAAGCAAAAAAATTTCGTAAAAAATAAATTGGCGATTTATTTTTGCATGATAATATTTGAATGAATATTTTTTGAATGATTTTAGTATCCAAATACCAATTAAGAAGGCATATGAATGCACATTCGACTGAGAGGAATTTTGTGTGTGAGGAATGTGGAAAAGCTTTTAGAACGAAGGATACTCTAGCAAGTCATATTAAGACGCATACGGGTGCATTGAGATTCCAGTGTAGTTATTGTAGTAAAGCCTTCAAGATTAATCAAGTATGATTATTTTTATTATGATATGTTTTACAATTAATATAATATTTGAGTTTATTTTAGCGAAATAATTTTTGTTGATTGCAATTTTTTGTAGCATTTAATAGCCCATCTGAGAACGCATACTGGGGAGAGACCTTTCGTTTGTGATATTTGTGGAAGTAGCTTTACTCAAGCAGGACCCCTGAATAATCATAAGAAGAAGCACTTGTCACAACTTATCAATGATCCGGTTGGGAATTTGGACTTCATTCCACAGAAAAGTGAAATCAAGTCGTAGTTAAAAATGTGTTCGAATAATGAATTCACAATTTGACTTATTTTAAATTACAACTCTATTGTAAATTTTCCCTATATTTTTTATTACATTTCTGTTAAAAAAGAAACGTTAATGTCCATTAGTTTTTTTAGGAAAGAACGAGGCACTAATGCATAAATATCGTTTCTATTAACCATGTAAAGAGAGTACAGCTTGTTACTGGAAAATCGAATATTTTTATAGCTTACATGTTCTTTAATCGTACTATATGGTTTTCAATTATGATTTTATCATAAATATAAATTAATAGCTACTCACAAAACATGGCTATTTTTTACTTTTGAATCAAATGATTAATTTAGGTAAATATATATATTTGTCGGGAATCCTCCTCCAAAAATTTATGAAGAGAATACATTGGAATTATGAGTTTTCACACTTTGTTCATTTTAAATACTTAGAAATATTAACTTGATATTAGTTGTTTCGCTAGTTCCAAGTCATACATTTGATCTGTGTGTCAATCGGCTATTTTGTTGTTCTGTTTCAAAGTTTAGATGTCAATAAGGTTACAAGATGATTGACTGCAATTGAAAAAGTGTGACAATCAACATTATTTAGAAGTGTTATAATTTTTTCCAGTGATTTCCTAACTCATATTACTTATTGAACAAATGTAATTTTACCTTGTTAGTTTTCATCGAAACTTATTACTTTTCGTGAAATAAGGATTACTGCAGTTTGTTTTAAATCTTCAAAAATGTTACGGCTGGTTTGTCCTTTTAAAAATATACTAAAAATATAAATTTGTTCAAAAATCGGTTAAGAATTATAAAATGTTGGATGGCATAGTGTTAGATTTAAATTTTAGGCTATGAATTTTTTTCCCAGTTTATGGGTTTCAATGAGAACGAAATTACTATAGAAAGTAATGTCATTACGTATGTCAGTAAAGTAAAGTTTTATTTAAAATTTGACCCCATTTATCATTTTTGATATCGTTATCACTTATACCATACATACATTTTACATGCATACATATTCATAGTAAAGGAAGTATGATGAACCTGGGTTTGTCGTGTTTCTCAGTAAGTTACTTTTTTGAACTACATCATAAGAAAATAATTATGAAATTACTAAAACCATGAGGATATCCCAAGTAACTGGTCTTCAGTTATTTTTTGTCAAAACACATTTGTTAACAAGTTGTTGTAGTTAATACACTGGAAGAAAGAATCTGTTCAATACTTCCTAAAACACCTAACAATTGACTAATTAATCTAATTAGGATGGTAGTTTTCTACGACAATCGATTTTTAATTTAATTTTTAAAATTTATAATTTTATAATTTAAATCAATTCACTTTTTAATGACATTTGGTCAAGAACAAGAATACAGAATTAAATTGGATTTTCGTTTATATAACTTATAGATCAAATCGTATTCATTACTGAACTTTTGACAGTTACCAATTTATTTCGAGGTAATGTAAAATTGTGCGTCATTTGAAAGCAATGTTTGAATATTAGCCTTTAAAAATCTATTTAATACTATCGCATAAATTGGTTATTAAAATCTAAAATATTTTTTTTAAAGTTTAACTAGCTTCTGATCTCAATAATACTTATATCATAAGCCTATAAGCCAAAGTCGAATTTACTTGGTAAAAAGGACCAACAGCTATTTCCTAAACACTCGCTTTGGGGCGATACTTCCTATTTTTACCATTCTTACATACGTATTTGTTAATCAAAACGTTATATATAATTTAATATATTCTTAAGGCGTAAAAATATTCATCACTTTTCGTAATTATACTATTTTTTATTAAACATTCTAAATTTAATCTATAGTTTCTTTAAAGCAACATCGGAGGAATATTTCCAAAATGATAAGCGATCGAATGTACTCAGCTGCTGGAAAATTCATAAAGTTTTCCGCCTGGTGGGGTGTCTTTCCTTACAACTGGGACTGTAATACACGTCGAATCGTTCGTTGTCCTCGCGCCCAATTTTGCACTCGACTTCATTTTTTTTATATTTGTTTTGCATTTATGTGCTACCTATTGATGTGCTTGAGCTCTTATTTGGACGGAACTAGGATCGATTTTAATATTTCATATACCAGCACACTCACACTTCTGCTTATGCTACAGGTGTGGATAATGGTTATTTTCTGGGAAGATGATTTATTCAATGCTATCAATTCATTTTTGTTTTATGTGGAGCACATCAACCGTAAGTTAATTTTTTTTCAAGGTTAAAAAATACTCGGAAAAATTTCAACATTATTCAAATCCAAATTTCAGGTGAATACCTTCCAACTTACAACCCGAACGAGGAACGATTTAACAAAATAGTCGAAGCTTTAACACTTTCTATAATAATTGGCTTGTTTAGCATAAATATCACTCAAAATATTATAATCTGCATTTATCCTCATTCGCCCATGTTTATAGGCTACCTTATCCCAGAAGATGCTCCACCAATTGTATATATCCCCATTTGCTACATTTTCCCATGTTTCTATGGATTTGGATTTATACTTCTTCTAAATATCACTTGTGCCGATTGTATCTTATTTGCATATGGAATATTTTTAGTTCCATTTCTTATCAATGAATTTTGGCTTGACCGCCCATCATATAAATCTATTACTGCGTTGAGAACTCCAGAAATATTAATGCCGGCTTACAGAACCGCACAAATTTTGGTAAACAAAACGACTTGGGTTGTATCATTTTTTCTGCTTCCTACTCAAATTATTGTCTACAATATGGTGGTATTTACAAGCTATACGGTGCTAAGGCATGGAGACGAGTCGGAGAAAATATATGTTTTTGTGTTGGTTTCTTGCGCATTCCTTGCAGCATTATATTGGTCCTTAACTTTGGTAATGTTTGGAAAATTGCATTCTCAAGGGAGTCGTATTTTGATTTCCTGGAAGCATAAGAAATGGGTGGATAAAAAGACTAAAAGAATTATGGATCGATTTAGAAGATCTTGCCAGCCGTTTCAATTACATTGGGGAAGGGTATTTGTAGTTTGGCGCATAACTGTTCTTGAGTTTGTGAGAAGCTTGTCTAGTGGTATTTTGAATAGTTCATTAGCTCTTTAATTGTTTACCTTGCATATAGATAAAATTACAATTAAATTATGAAAATAAGTATTTAATAAAGTCTTGTAAATTACATCTTGCAATAATGTTCAATAAAATATTTTTGTCTTTATATCGCTTCAAATAAACTAACTTTTATGGGTTCTATGGTTCAGGATGAAAGTTTAATTATTACGTTTTCTGAAAAATATCAATACACTGTCATAAATGATAAACATAAAACCCATCGAATTTCACTTACAATCGAATAGTGTACTTAGAGTATTGTACGTCGCTTTGCCAGTGGTACGTATCTGGACCATTTAAAGAAGCATTACAAGAGTGGTCAGTTCTTCTGTAATATTTGGGGTTCGGAGAAGGCAGACAGGGCAAAAAGTTTACGTCATTTTTTCACATGCAAAGAGGAAATGGAACACTGATTTAACAACATCATGTCATTTAATTCAACCAACATGGATAGAATTAATCAAAATCAAGTTTAATGGAAAATATTTATCCATTCATACAAAGTATGTCACTTGATGTGATATGGTCTGTAAAATGAGACATGATCAGCAAAGTCATTTCCAGTTTTTGTGCAGAAGCTAAGATTTACCTTAAGCAAGGGTAAACGGATAAGCATCCTGACCTTGATATTGATAACAACGTTTAAAGAGTTAGGTGTGAAAATAGTGAATGTATATAATGTAAAGTCAAAACTATAATCACAAACTGTCATTTCATACATTTCAAAACCTGTTCAAGACGAAGTATGTGTGTGTGTATTAAAATTACTATGGCAAATTATTTGTCAGCAAAATTCATTCCTCGTAAACAAGATCAGTAAACTACAATCGCAAATATGTGATATATTTTGTAGGATTCCAACTTGTATAAAAAAGTTTCCGTTCTATGGGCTGATTTATGACCTCTGACCTCTCAAGCTGAACAAGCACCGTCTGCTACACCAATATTGTGGGTTCATGGTCATAACTTATTGACGTGTGTACTTGTGGCCAAGCGTATTGCTTGAGCTGAACTTGTGAAAAGTCTAGCCGCTTGCCTCGTATGATACTAGTTTAAGTATTATGATCACTGTAACAAAGTGGAAGATCATTCATTCAGCCTTCATTCGCTTTTTATCAGCCAAACTTGTTTCACAAGTGAGTCTTCTACCAAGCTAGCTAGTTACCTTTTAATTAAAAATACTCAAAAATGGTTACATACGATCAAGCAGTGTATTTCCTTGAGAGGATTTTAAGGATGCCTCCAATTTGGAGGGAACTCCTCCAAAATAAACCATTGGAGTTTTTGACTCTGTACATCAAACGCCATGCGACTCGAGTTCCATTTCAGGTAAAAAAATTATAAGTAATTTCGAGTTTGAATATTGTCAATTAAAACATTAATTGGTCATTAATTAAGAAACAATGGATTTCTCAAACTTTATAGAACATGCACATGACTGCTATTCCAGGCTACCATCGTTGGATACCAACACACCTGGAATTAATCGAAAATGGCTTATCTGGACGGGGAGGATGCTGTCTTCCTCTAAACTACTTTTCTAAATTGGTCTTCCAAGCTATTGGGCTTGATAGCTTTAATGTTCGGGGTGACCATTACTGCGCACCAATTGCTGGAACTCACTGTATGACAATGGTCCGATTACATGGACCCAAAGAGCAAGGGCTTTACATGGTTGAAGTAGGTGGAGCTTTTCCTTTGTTAGAGATTGTTCCAATGGACAGCCACAAGCTACCATTTAGAACGCTTCAAGCCGCAGGATTTCCATATGAGTTTAGGGAAATCGGTCCTGGATGGATTGGAAAGTTTCATATTGGTGGAGGAATTATGGGAGGGGCGTTCGTAAGTTAAATAAAGAGACTTTAAAAAACTAATAACTTGATCGATAAGCGTGTATTTTTCTAGTTCCATTGTCATGTTTTTTTCATAGACTGACAAAAAGGAAATACTTCGCACTTATTGGGAACTGAAGCCTAGAGAACTTTGGGAATTCGATTATCCGATGCTTGAAACCTATACCAAACCATGCTACTCCGCCCTTCTGAGAGCTCCATTTATGAGCCGATTTTTGACAAACGCTGAATTCCAGAAACTATTTCCCGAACTGCCTGAAAATGCGAATGATGCAGTAAAGGAAAAACAAAATGCAACGAAGGAAAAGTTTATTCCGAAAATTGGGACGATTGAAAATGGGAAAGCTTCAACTACCTCATTTTTGGAAAAGACAGAATCTGGGACCGAAGCAGGATTAGATACAATTGTATCCAAAATGCAGCTGGATGAGTCTGCTGAAGATTTTGAGGTGGTGACAGAGGAAACGTGGGTGGAATCAGATGATGATGATGATGATGATCTTGAGGACCCTGAGAATTTCGTATTTGCCTACAAGCTTCGTTTGGTTGTTGCTGATGCCAAGTCGAGAAAGTTGATCAAGGACTATAAATCATATGATGAAATGGGAGAAGATTTAAAGAAATACTTTCCCAAGATCCCAATAAAAGTTGTGGACAAGGCCATGGAAACCTTTAGTACATATTTATCTGAACCAAGTTTATATGATAAATATTTTTAAATATTCTTTCGTAAAAAAATAGTTTACTCAATTCAAATCTTCTGGAAAATTGTAAAATGAAATAAAATTAAATGTATATCTAACATATATATTTCGAAATATTTAACATAAATTTTTGTAGCATTCTTTAATAACATTTCTAACCTTATATGAATTTGAACGTACATTTTGTCTGGTTGTTATATCTACTCATTGAATTTCCTCATTTATTCATAAAGAGGATGAGCTACTGAGCTCAAATTGGGATTAAACCTGACACCTTGCACGAGTTAATTTAATATTTATATATTCTCGTCTGTCGCATATTCTGTATTCCACACATTTGTAAAAACGTGACTATTCCATAGAAAGTCATAATAATCAGGGGCGTTGCAAATAAAAGAGAATTCGTCTAATAAAAATTCATTATATACCTCATCTTCCTGGAACATTTATTTAATATCATTGCTAATTGTGTAATAACCAGACAACTTACAAAAGTTAATTTATTGTATGTATAGCAGTAGTCTAGTTTGTTCATAATCAGCCGCCGAAACATTTGCAAACACGTGACTGTTACGCAGGGGAACATTATCTCACGTATATATAACGACGGACCCTGAGTGTTTTTTATCATGACCAGTTGGTCAAATTTTCGATCCCGCCGAATTGAGTTATTTTTGCGTACAATATTACTAGACCCATAAAAGATGTTCTGGTCAATTTTGGGATCATTCCGTAGTCCCTTGTACGCACAGGGTGTAAAAAGGTGTTTGGGTCAGAAAAGAAAATTCATAATTTGGTCATGTAATTTGTTTGAACCGAATAACTTCTAACTTTGCACAAATATTAGGAATATACTATCCTTTACTCTAAAATACTTGGTATGAAAATTACATATACGTCCATACGGCTTACGTATGGGCAACTTGGTGACAAATTACGTGGGCGGTAAAAATCTAACTTTTTCCCCAGAGGTGATCAAATTCTTTTATGTAGAGACCATTGTCCCTGTTATCGTAGTATGTGACTGAAAAAACTAGACTAGAAAATGACTAACCATACAAGAGTTATGGCCGAATTTCCAAAATGACACAATGACAATTTCACACACAGCACATGGCTCTGCTGAGTTTACAGCTGTTATTCGTACACCAAATGTAACATCTAGTTTAAATGGCCAAACCGTCAGCTTGAAAATAGTATGCTGATTGTGTGCTAAAGCTTTGCGAACACAAATATATTATGGCCCGAACCTGCACTGTCCCGAAATTTTCATAGTGTCATTTTGGAAATTCGGCCATAACTCGTCTACGGTTAGTCATTTTCGAGTCTAGTTTTTTTCAGTCACATACTACGATAACAGGGCACAATGGTCCCTACATAAAAGAATTTGGTCACCTCTGAGGAAAAAGTTAGATTTTTACCGCCCATGTAATTTGTCACCAAGTTGTCCATACGTAAGTCGTATGGACGTATATGTAAATTTCATACCAAATATTTTAAAGGATAGGATATTCCTAATATTTGTGCAAAGTTAGAAGTTATTCGGTTCTAAAAAATTAAATGACCAAATTATGAATATTTTTTCTGACCTTTTTACACCTTGTGCGTACAAGGGACTACGGAATGATCCCAAAATTGACCAGAACATCTTTTAAGGGTCTAGTATTATTGTACGCTAAAAATAACTCAAATCGGCTAGATCGAAAATTTGACCAACTGGTCATGATATAAAACACTCTATTTGTTTAATTTATTCATTTTATGTAGTCGAAAAGTACCTCGTCTTACTGTAACCATAAAACCATTCCATAATATAGCACCTGAAAATTCCATTGCTAATTATGTAATAACCACACAGCTTACAAAAGTTAATTTATTTAATACATGTCGTCTCGTTTCATCTCATCTGCCTTATACTCTGCAACCGAAATACTTGACACGTGACGGTTACATAGTCAAAAACTTATCCTTTATAATCCTTTATGTTGCAACTAAAATTAAAGTCGTATAATTAATTTATGTTTATATAACTTGATATTGTGCCTTTTCTACGGAACTGCATGATTTTATGGTTTCCCTTTGCAAATTTCTGTAGAAACGTTCAAGTACGAATCTGCGTAAAACATGGCATCGCTCATATGGCTCGAATGTTTGATACTTTTGGTTTTAATTGAGCGACTTTTTGCCCAAGAAGATATATTATGGTATAAAATAAACATAACATCGCGTAGTCACTCTAAATACGCTATTTTAAACCAAAATTTTAGCCCTGGTCGCGATTCTGAAATTATAGCAAACGTACAAAATATTCTAAGCGGATTTAGCAACGACAACTGTTTAATTGTTTTAAACAATTTTCTAACGGTTAATATCAAGCATATAGAAAGTGTTCCAATAATATTGAGAGCTATTAGCCCCGCAAAATTGATAGTAAAAAGAGCCATGCGTTCACGACCACTAAAATCGATTACCACTGATTTTATATGGGTCCGAAAAGAATTGCAAACTTTAGTCAAAAACTTTTCTAATGAAAATCTAATCAAAGACCTATTCAATCAAACTCTGCATCCCTGCCCATTTTCCCAACTATATACAGGACTACCAATCCATCATTCAGGAATATTTAATTTCGGCTATTGCGTAGGTTTGCAATTCGAGTCATTTGCAGCCGCATCCAAACCTTGGCTTTGTCAAGTTGAACTCAATTTGCTAATACCTCGAAAGATAATGGGGATCGGAATGGCAACCCAAATATTTACCCACGCTAGTAGCGGTTACGATCATTTGTTTAAAACAATGATTCCAAGTGGTAGTTCACTTCTGACAATATTTCTTGACGATAGGGCTTGCGAACACAAATATTATCGGGATAGAAATCAAGACTGGATGAACTTTAAGGGAAGGGATGGGGTTTATTACAAGTACAAAACAAGGATTCTAATGTTCACTTCTCTACAAAGTAGTTCAAACCTTTTCACAAATGTTTTATGTAAAGCCGAAGAAAACTATATTCTAGTTCCATGCTTTAACTGTGAGTATGGATATAATCCTAAAAGATTAGATGGAAAAAAGTGGTCCTACAGCTTTATATTGTCGTACAGCACACCACCCAAAAGTCAGTTCATTTTATGGTACTTTCGTAAAACTGGAACTAAAATTTCAAACGAAATTTGGACATATATGACCAGTGACAGTAGTAATACCAAAGGTAACTTAAAACATCTATTTAAAAGTTTAGAATCTACACAAGATTTGCAATCAAAGTTGGCCATGGCATACGCTCATGTTGTAAGTTCGCTCCTCGGAAATTCCACAATTAGTACAGAAATTGCCGGCAACCAACCATGTTCAAAAATTGAAATTGACTCAGCGGATGAATCAACTGCTTATAGTTTAAGATTATCAAACAAGTTAAGTTCACTTCATTTCGTAAGCTGTGGTGCAAAAGGGTTTGAGGCATTACCCTTTTCAGAATTTCTTGCAGTTTTTGGCTTACAGATATGGATATGGTTGCTAGCTGCTGTTGTAATGTTGGCTTTCTTTTCAGCAAATTTTTCAAAAACTAAGCAATTGCCAACCACTTTGCTAAATCGATTCTTTAATTTTGCGAAAATATTTTTAGAACAGGGGGATTCCTTCCCAAGTAAATATTTTGTGCGTAGTTCGTTTAGATTTCTTGTGCCCGGAACACTTCTAGCTGGCTTAGTGCTTAGCAATGCATACAAAAGCAAAAATGTCTACAATATAGTTACACCGAGAAAGTATATTCCTTATAATACTCTTGATGAGTTGGTCCAAGATAACTTTTCTATTTATAGTAGAATTTATACTATTGGCTATCACCTTGACCCCAGTTTGAATTGGTTTTGGCGCCATTTTCATTCAATCAAAAATATGAGTGATAACATAATATATAATGAAACCACTAACCTTGCCGTAATTGTTACGACTACCAAGTACTTTACTTTATCGACTACCAAAATGCAACGACTATATCTCAGTCATCAAGAATGGTCGTTACCAAATAAAATGACCGACGATACCAAATCAAAGAGGCTTCGAAACGTTATGAAAACCTCCAAACCCCACCCGCTTATTTATGATTTAATTTGGAGTCCAGTAGAGTCCCTATTGAATCTTGAGCGGTCTGGAATATCAGAATACCAAAATTTAAGCTTTTCTAGTTATAGCCCGGACGAAAAATGGGAGATGGCGTTAAAAGATTATTTTTGGCCTAAGCAAAATCAATTAGTTAAAGCCAACTTGAAAAACTGTTCTAAATCTGCGTGGATTTTACCATTTAATTATGCAAAGGAAATGGCTACATTTTTGAGAAAATCAAAGTTATACTCAAATGTTGGCAAGGAGACATATTTTATTACGGATTTTGAACTTATAATGAAAGGGGCTGTTCCAATGCATATACTCAATGACTTTGTTAGAGTAATGGAATCAGGATTATTGAATTGGTGGGATAACTTTTTTGCCGGAAGGAGCGAAGGTACAGCAAACTTGGTCGAAATGCCTATAAAACCTAGTATGAGGGGCAACATAATAGTTATTTTTATCGTTTGGTTGAGCGGTATAATTTTTTCAATTTTTGGATTTGGGGTAGAGTTTTGGAGACAGATATATC
>JAQFZG010003872.1:0-12769 GCA_034695465.1 Entomobrya nicoleti | reverse complement strand
GTCATTACATGTCTTTTCGTGTCAGAATACATTCAGATTCATCTTCGTGTTTTCTTCATGTCTTGACATGACTTGTTGTGATCTTATTTTGTTTCCATGGTACTTTGCATGTCATGTGTATTTTTCAAAGTAAATTTAATATCCGTTTTTAGATTTTGAAAATTCGTCTTAGTTTGAATAAAAATAGGATTTGTAATTATATATACAATATTATAAGTCTCTGAAAAAGACATATGAGTTGCATTTTGGTCAAGCAAAATATATACTTACGTGTAGTGTAGCATATTTAATTCATAAAGATTAAGTCTTTGTCGTAAATTTGTATCAAATTTTGGTCAGTTTGGTCAGAACATCAGTTTTGGTGCAATACGTTTTTTAAACTTTAAAATCGTGAAAAACTAATGAAAACGCAAGATGTGTAAGCATGCAAACACCCATATGCAAGCACCGTTTTTGCATGGTATTATTACACTTAATTAGCCGACCTTACCTGTAATATAAGTGGTTTGTCAATTGATACCATACAATATAAATTTGTATGTTTTAGATACTAGTTACCAATTTGTCGTTAATGAAAAAGCGACGACCTTAAACACGTTTTTAACGTGGTACGTGAATAAGTATGGTCACTTCTTAATCAAGCGTGTTGGGCTTTTACCATTACCAGGTCCAGGGGACTTTTTTTTAAACATCTATAGTTAAAACTGATTTAAACTTCCGATATTAATCGGCAACTTATGTATAAACAATGTATACTGTATGGACTAGGAACATGTACATAAGTCTTATTAATAAGACTTGCCAAATGACATAATTTTCACATCAGTTTCCTTATTAGCCGTAAAATTAATTTAGAAGAATTGATTTAAGTATGATTTTTAGAAAAAATTGTACTGAGCTATTTTGCATATCAGCTCGAGTTAAAACCAAATTACTGAATTATGGCCAATTAATGGTCGCTTAGTATGAAAGAATAGCGCAAAAGAATCAACCAAATAATCCACATACAATTATTTATTCCGATTATTATGTTGTTGTGTGCTAAAGATGTCCACTGTTATTTCAGGTAATTGCTTTTATTATTTGTAATATGCTTTAATTGCTCTAATATGCTCTAATAAGTTTTATTTGTAATATGTGTGGTGTATGCTACCTCTACCCAAAAAAAACTTATCAAGACATGATTTTGCATCACAATACTTGAAGGTAATTTGAGCATATGGAATATGTTCATAGAATTTAACGGATCCAAATTCCAGTTAAGGCAGCATGTTTCAGATCGTTTTAAATATTAAATATTTCAAGAAAGAATGAGTAACGTTCGGGTATTTGTGGCAACTACGAGAAACATTTGATCATAAGATGGTCAAGTTTAAGACAACTGATTACGACGATACCGGTGACAATAGCACAGCACGAACAGTTAAAATTAAATATTCACTAAGCATACATCATACTCTGAGAACGTGATGTGTACATTGACATTGATAGCAAAACCTATACGACTTTGTCAAGTGACAAAGCAAATTTGCCGAACAAAATTCGAATTTTTACTTGATCTACATAAATATCTATGTGATGAGATGATATTTTTAATTTTTCAGACACGTTTTACCGATAAACAAGATTGAATACGTTTAGTTAAATATTAATAAACGAGCAAAGTATTTTTATCAGTTATTAATTTAAAATAACATGTAATATTTTATCATTCACGTGAAAATCAGACCACGTTTTGATGGGCTTTTACCATCACTTTAATGTCATAACTAAATCCAGGAAACAATTTCAACACATATTTACACAAAACTCGGTTAAATTTGTACTGGAATTAAGCAACCTCTCTATTTCATCATTTTTAACCTGGTTTGACACTGGACTTCTGGTTAAATTCCGAGGACAAGTGTTTATCGCGTGATCATTTTTTGACAGCTAAACCATCCCCTTTCTCAATAAATTCCCATTTTCCCGCACTTAAGCAACTTTGGCCGTCCATGATATCAGTTCACTTAACTAATTATTAACCGTATCTGACATGTGTCTCTTGTCAAATGTCATATGACACGTGAATCCAACTTCATATTTTTATATACCAACTTTAATTAAACGTGTTATTTTCGCAACAGGTATCAGTAATTATTTCCAAGGAAAAAAATGCAAACAAGGTAGAATAAAACTTATCATGAAAGGCATACCGTTACAATACGCAATTTGTCCCTGTAAATTTCTGGTATATAATTGGCCAGATCTCCTATATGGTTCACAGTTCAGTTTTCGTTCACTTTAAACTCTTATGCTCTAATTATTTGCTCCAAATTGTTTCCTTGTTCTTGAACAGTATTAAAATGAAATTTCTAGTCGCGGTAGGTCTTCTAGCCAGTTTTGCTGGTCTAGTCACATCACAAAATTGTAGTTCGACTGAGGTAATAAAAATATACATAACGCTTTAAAAATATTTGAACAGTTTTTTAAAAGAAATTATTTTTTTAGTTTCAATGCAACGACGGAAAATGCATTCCAGCTGATTACTTATGCGATGGAACTAACGACTGTGGAGATGGAATTGACGAGCCCCCTCTCATCAACCCGGAACTGTGTCCACCTTGTAAGGATTTTTACGAGTTTAGATGTACCAATGGAAAATGCATTTGGACAGATGAGATGTGCGATAGACAAGATGACTGTGGAGACGGAAGTGATGAACCGCCTTCAGTCAGCCCAGACCAATGTCCGGAATGTGAAGACAATGCTTGGAGGTGCAACAACGGCGTATGTGTTGGAACTTATTTCACATGTGATGGATATGATAATTGTGGAGACGGAAGTGACGAGTCTGATGATCCTGAAAAGTGCCCGGAATGCATGGACAATACGTTTAGATGTGCGAATGGACGATGCATTGATTCCTGGAATGTTTGTGATGGAGCTAACACCTGTGGCGATGGATCTGATGAATTGAACTGCAGTGAAGAAAGAAAACTTGCACTCAAGAAGGACGCTCTGAGGGCCAGAAAGCAGCAGAAAAGAGACCTTAAACTGAAGAAAGCAGTTCAGAAGTTTAGAAATAATCCAAAGTACTGGAACAGGCTTAGGAAAGCTAATTCTACTTAAAAGTCGTACTGCCACTTAATAATTACTAACAAACATGTACAAATTCCTGCAAAAATATACAATAAAAAGATAAGAATATATATTAAATGTCAGCAAAATCACCACTTGTACATTGTTTTCTATCAGAAAATATTTCTTATACATTTGTATCGATATTTGTAAAAAATGTTTTACCTCAGCGCATGGAGTTTTGCAGTGGTCATAAGAAATGTTAATTTTATTGCAATGTAGGGATAAATCTAAAATAAATAGGTAGTTTGACACGTAACACATGCATACAACGTTCGCATAAATAATGCAATACTTTAAAACAACAATCAGTTGATTAGCTGTTGTCCATTTCAGGTCGACGTGACACAAAATTATTGAAATATGGCCAATGTTCTCTAAGAATAAAGGAATAATGCAAAAGAATTAATAAAAGAATTCTGTACACACTTAATTATTCCGGTATATATGATATTTTGTGCTTAAGATGTCCACTGTTATTTCTTGTATTACTTAGCTTTGCCCTAGATTGAATAGTACATTGCATGACACTTTATATGTATACTTCTGAGAGAAAACATTTCTTTGATTTGCATGAACCCCTTAAATATTTTTAGTGCGTCAATATTTTGGCATTTTATTGTATGTCTTCATCAATATGTCATACTGTACAACTAGCGTATACGTAAGTAAGTGAAATTACATTTAAATGCTTGTTAGATTATATGTATTAGATATGTACAAATCTATACAGTTACATGATATGTTGTTAGATTATATATAAATAAAATGCCATGCTGACGAACTATCTTTTGCTTGTGATATTTTGGTGTATGCTACCATTAGCAAAAAGCTTATCAAGACACACTTTTGGATCATCATACTTCAAGACAATTTTGAGCTCATGGATATGTTCATAAAATTTAACTAACCAAATTTCCAATTAACGCAGCATTCTTCGTATCGTTTCATATTTTAAGTATTTAAAGAAAGAATGATTAGTTTTTAGGTAAATGTAGCAACTACGCCAACAGTTTAATTAACGGATGATCATGTCGAAGACAAATGATAATAACGAAAGTAGTGACAAGTGACAATGTCACAGTATGAATAGTTAAAATGAAATATTCGTTTAGCATAGAGTATATTCTGGGAACGTGATGTGCTCATTGACATTGACAACACAATCTTTATGACTTTGTCAAGTGAGAAAAGGCAATTTACCGAGAGAAAAAAATGAGTTTTTACTTGATCTACATAAGTACATGTGTCATGATATTTTCATACGCGTTTTACAGATATCCAAGATTAAACACGTTTAGTTAAATATTAATAAACGAGCAAAGTATTTTTATCAGTTATTAATTAGGAACAACATGTAATATTTTATCATTCACGTGTATAATCATACCACGATTTGCTGAGCTTTTACCATCACTTGACGTCCCAATGAATTCCAGGAAGTCATTTCAACACATATTCACACAAAACTCGTTTAAAATAGTAATGGATTTAAGCAACCTCCCCATTTTATCATTAGTAACTTTGTTTGAGACTGGACTTCTGGTTAAATTCCGAGGACAAGTGTTTATCGCGTGGTCAATTTTGACAGCTAAACCATCCCCTTTCTCAATAAATTCCCATTTTTTCGCAATTTAACAAATCTCAGTCTTCGATATCAGTTCACTTTCAAATTAATTAACCGTGTCTGACATGGGTCTCTTGTCAAATGTCATATGACACGTGAATCCAATTTCATATTTTTATATACGAACTTTAATTAAGCTTGTTAACATTTCGTGTTATTTTCGCAACATGTATCAGTAATTATTTCCAACGAGAAAACGCAAACAAGGTAGAATAAAAATTATCATGAAAAGCATAACGCAACAATATGGAATTTGTCCTTGTACATTTCTGGTATATAATGAGCCAGATTTCCTATATGGTTCACAGACGAGTTTTTGGTCACTTACAAATCTCAGCTAAAAATATTTACTCGAAATTATTTCTCAGTTCCCGAACAACAAAACAATGAAGTTTTTAGTTGCAGTAGGTCTTCTAGCATGTTTCGCTGGTCTGGTGACGTCACAAAATTGTAGCTCGACTGAGGTAACAAAAGTATACATAAAGCTAATAAATTGTTTAAAGATTTAAAAAAAGAAGTATTTATTTTTTAGTTTCAATGCAACGACGGAAAATGCATTCCAGTTGATTATTTATGCGATGGATCCAACGACTGTGCCGATGGAATGGACGAGCCTCCTCTCGTCAACCCAGAACTGTGTCCAGCTTGTGACAAATGGGCTGAGTTTAGATGTGCCAATGGAAAATGCATTTGGGTAGAGCAGATGTGCGATAGAGCTGACACTTGTGGGGACGGAAGTGATGAGCCCCCTGCAGTAAGCCCAGACGAATGCCCGGAATGTGAGTACAATTTTTGGAGGTGCAACAATGGCGTATGCGTTGCTACTTATTTTACATGTGATGGGACGGATAACTGTGGAGACGGAAGTGACGAGTCTGATGATCCTGAAAAGTGCCCGGAATGCAAGGACAATACGTTTCGATGTGCGAATGGACGTTGCATTGATACCTGGTATGTTTGTGACGGAGCTAACACATGTGGTGATGGATCTGATGAGTTGAACTGCAGTGAAGAAAACAAACGAGCTGTGATGAAAGATGCGCTTAAGGCCAGGAAGCAGCAGAAAAAGGAACGTAAACTTAATAAAGCAGTGAAGAAGTTTGGTAATAATCCAAAGTACTGGAGTAAGTTGAGGAAAGCCAACCCTGCTGCAAAGAAGTAACACTTCACATTTTTTAAGCATGAAGTAATAATATATATAAAGATTAACAATAAAAAGATAAGGTAGGAAACCATTTCGTCAGAATCATTTCTTGTTATGATACAAATAAAGAAGAATATAATGTTAAATAAACAAATATTTTATTAAATAAATTTTCATGTACTCACGAACAAGCCAACTTAATATCTGCACAGAACTCATCAAATTTGGCATGAAGCATATGGTAAATATATTGGTATACATGCATAGCAAAAAATTTTGATCACTTTTTCTCACACACTATGCTAGAATTTGATGGGTACTATTTTGATAACCGGCTGGTTTTTTAAGAGATATAACTACTTCGGAGATTGGGGTTGTGAGTCGATACGTGGAGTAAAAAATTATGCTTATAAAAATACACATAATTGACACTTATTGGATGATTATGCTTATACAATTTATTATATTGGTTACATTATATAAGGACTAATATATTAAAAATTATTAAGCAAGCATAATTAAATTAAATGACTACTCAGACCACACTTATAACCATCAAAACAGTAATTGTATCAGCTCTCATCAACTCAGCCTATCTTTATTTACTATACAAATGTTGCTTATTAAAACTAAAGCTCATATCAATTCGAAACATTTTCAAGCAGATTCGCCAACTCATCATATTTTAACAACAAATGATATGCTGATAAATTTACAAAGTCAAGCCCCTAATATGTCAATTTTTTGCAGACTCTTTGCAGATTTTTTTTTACTGCAGCATCATATCACCATTGTCAATTAACTTTAGGAACAATATGTTTAATCATGACACATGTCAAAACTTTAAATTGAAAATTTAGACATAGGTAATTGCACGAATGGGCTTATTCCCGTAAATTCAGTGGTATATATTTAGCTGGACAGACTTTCCTTGGGTTTCAGATACATGTTTAATCTCGTCCAGACTTATAGTCACACTGAACAAATATTTTTTAAGTAAAATACAATGAAACTGTTAGTTGTATTCGGAATTTTGGCAGCTTTTATAGCACTAGCATCATCGCAAAATTGTAGTCTACCGCAGCAGGTAAGAATACTATAGAATACGTGGCGTAATAACTTATTCGATTTTTTTAAAAGTATTAAACATTTTACAGTTTGTCTGCGCCAACGGGCGATGCATTCCAATTGCTTGGGTGTGTGATGGAGCTGACGACTGCGGAGACCGAAGTGACGAGCGTCCTGCAGTAGAGCTAGAAGACTGTCCCGCTTGTGCCCCTGATGAATTTAAATGCCACAATGGAAAATGCGTTCCGTCTAAATTTACTTGCGATGGAGATAACGACTGTGGAGACGGAAGTGATGAGTCCGATGATTCTGGAAATGAAGGTTGTCCAGCATGCCGAGAAGAGGATCAATTTAGATGTAATACCTCTGGGCGCTGTATTCCGAAAACGTATGTTTGTAATGGAAACAACAACTGTGGAGACAATAGTGACGAGCCTTTAGATTCAGATCTTTGTCCAGCTTGTAGTTCTCAGCAGTACAGATGCGATAATGGTAGATGCATTCACAGTAGAATGATTTGTGATGGTACAAATAACTGTGGGGACTATAGTGATGAGTTTGAGGATCCTGAACAATGTCCAGCTTGTAATGATGACCAGTACAGATGTGGTAATGGAAGATGTATTGGAAAAGGTGGGGTTTGCGATGGCTCAAATGACTGTGGAGACAGGAGTGATGAACTACTTGATCCTGAGCAATGCCCAGCTTGTGAGTTAAATGAGTTCAGGTGTGAAAATGGTAGATGCTTACCTAAAACTCAAGTTTGTGACGGTACGTTAATGCCAAAATAAAGCACAAAAACTTGGAATTAAGGTCAAAATAATTTAAAAGAATATTTTTTACGAAATTAGGGACAAACGACTGTAGAGATGGAAGTGATGAACGTCAAAATTGCCCACCTTGCGGCAGTGGACAGGTTAAATACAAATGATAGAACACGCGTTAAGGTTTTTAGTAAATAAATTTATTTTGATGCCATTTTTATAGTTTACGTGCGGAATCGGTGGTTGTGTATCGGAATACATGTTGTGCAACAGTACGTGTTTCTACAAAAATTATGACAGAAATTCATTATGTTATGGTTTCTAATCATTTGCTTTTAATCAATATTTAGAACAAAATGACTGTATTGACTGGAGTGATGAGACAGAGGAAAGCTGCCCTTGTGCTGCAAGTGAAAGTCGATGCGACACTCTTCCTCCCCCACCAGGAGAATGGCAAGGACCAGGAAATTGTATACCTAATTTTGTTAACTTCTTAGTATATTTGCAGATTTGTAATAATTCAAGAAAGGTATCTATACGGTTTATTTTATGCTGGCAGGTATGGCATCCGAATTATGGTGTGATGAAGATGGAATCTGGGATTGCCCTAGTGGATCCGATGAGTTGAACTGCAGTAAGGTCAAGAACATCAGCAAAAGAAAGCACGAAAAACTAATGTAACCTCTAAAAATTTAAATAATAAACCAAAGTACTTGCATAACATCAGGAGAGCCAAATCTGCTGGAAAGAAGTAATAAAAGTTCACCTTTGCAGTGGAAATTAGTGTTTTATCACTGAATTTAAAAAACAATAAAACTTGAAATAGGACCGTGTTAAGTTTGTTCAAGATCAACAATGGCTATTAGTTTATCTTAAGCATATTTTAAACCTTTAACTTTTTTTAAAATTATAGTCTTCACGGTACCTTTGCTGAAAATCTACTGACATGGCTATCATAAAAATTGAAGTTTGTCAAATAAATAGTACCTCACAGGCAAGCATTAGTCTTCTGATACATTCATAGACAGCATGTTTACCATGCATTACCATGAAAAACAGTTCATTTAATCTAGCATAATGAAGAAATTTTTTGGAGGGTAAACAATGTAATGCACTTAATTTTTCGGGACAAAATTGGGGTAATTAGGCTGGAGACAATGAGAAAAAAAGGGGGAGACAAATGCACTGCCATTATTAAAATGTAAAATGATTAGTTAATGCTGAATTGATGAACTGAGAACCGTTGGATCGGATAAACGGAGAAATGATTTGATGAAATGATTGAAACTGAATGAAATGACTTCTAGCGAAATGATTGCCTAGAAACCAAATTGCCTGATTCTGAAAATGACAGGTCTGGCTTCTCAACATATACTGCGGATATGAGGCAACAACTACGACTTGCAAGAGAATCATCCAACAAAACAGTGAAAAATTAGTATTCTACCAATATCCAGAAACTAAATATTCGGAGACAATAATAGGAAAATAGGTGTTAACCGCTTTTCTTGTTTTTTATGAAAGTAAGCAGAACATTGTCACAAAAAAACTAGACTGTGCGATGGTATTAAAAAATGGTGCATATTTCAAGCTCAAAGCTCAATTCTAAAGAGCTGTAGTTTAATAGGTATTGGTTATAGTACCTTAACTAAACTAACAAAGACTTTATAGATCATACATTTCAATTTATATGTATAGTGGAACAATGTTGAGTCTCCAATAAAAACTTCATTCAACTGAACCTAATGTTAACCTAACAAATCATAAAGAGTGAATAAGTCTCGAAAAGTACCTAATCCACTCAAACCTCATACAAATAAGGATAACTAAACGTTTTATCAGTTTTTATTTATGTTTTGTCATATCACATAATTAAATAATTTGAAGTAGGTTAATTTTTTATTAGATAGCTTGTCAACTGTGTAAATAATTTGTTGGGTTTTTTCCAGGCAATTGCGAAATATCGATGTACTTCCTTAATCAAAAAAATGTCTAAATTCATATTTGTTGAATATAATTTCCAAAACAAGTTCCTTAAAACTCCATATAAAAGCAAGGTTTTGGCGTGCTTAAAACCATTCAGTTTTTACCATACGGGTTAAGAAGAACTCAAATTACTGTTATTGAACTAGAAGCAGCAATGGGTAGTCGTTTTGGCTCTCAGTTTATTCTTGCAGGAGTAGTTGTAATTTTATATGTTGCAAACTCATTCTGTCCAACGTTAGCAAATGGAAAGCTATAATAATTTAAATTTATAAAGATAAGCTGTAAAACTACTTTATATTTTCAGATGCAACAGTTATTACAAATTTCACTGCGGTTGGCACTGTTGAAGGGAAGACTTTCTTCGCAGAGGCAACTATGACTGGAGTAAGAATCATGTTTAAACATATATCTCTATGTAAGTATTATTGTTCCGAACTCATGATTTGTTTTGTTTCAGACTTGGGCGGAATGCAAGTCCTTTTGTAATTCAAGTGGTATGCATTTGGCGACCATTACATCTGAACAACAGAAAATTGTTCTAGACAGTGGTTCTTACCCTGTCTATGGATGTAAGTAATGTTATTGAAAAAAATTATGTGAAAGCTGTCAGCGTAAATAAAAATGTAATTTAAACACAGCGTACTGGACTGGAGGAAGGGATTCCCAAACGACTTCCCAATTTTCATGGGACTTCAATCGACAGACGTTGAACAATAGTTTTACATCGCTTGAAGTGTTCGGACAGATTTTAACTTGTGTGTTTTATTATCCAAGCGGAAAGCAGTTACGGTCTTTTACGTGCTCTGGAAGCGCCCGGCCTTTGTGTGAGTTTGTCCATGGAAAATAATATGCCTGTTTATTACGATTAGCCATATTTTTCATGCAGCGAATATTACATACTTTAAGAAGTGTTATATTTGTTAAGTTAAAGAATATTGCAAATGAATAATAAAAACACTGACAATGAGACAACAAACTCTCGCTATCAAATTTATTGAGATTGGACAATGCAGCCATTATGTGATAAATGAATTTGGTTTTAATTCGGGGTGAATTTATTTGTCTAAGTCACAATGAAAAAACTCCATAAATTGCTGAATGAAATGACTACACTGACGAGATATTATATCATCCAAGTGAAACAAAGATGACCCAATGACACTATATTTTTTTCAGAACAACAAAAAAAATGATGACCCATCTAAATTACAAAAACATAAAAAACCACCAAGTCCATAAAAAAATACTCGAGAATTTCAGATATTTGACATGATCTTCTGTCTGAACAATTCAACTGGTTTGCATAGATCTTAATATACGGATTCATGTAGCACCAACGATTTTTTTATTGATTTTAAGGTAAATCGGTGGACCGTTACCGGAGTAATTATATTGCGTCACCTCAGTTAATAGAATACAGGATTAAGTATTTGCAATGAAACTTTGTAGCACGACCATGCTCGAAATCTCATTATGTCGTTTTTGAAATATGGTCTCTTCAACAAAAGTTTTTCTTTTTGATGATACTAAACTAGAAGTATACAAGTGTCCTCAAATATCACAACAAATGCATATTTTGGAGTGATGAAATCGAGGAAAACTGTCCTTGTGCTTACAATGAAACCCGATGTGAGGCTCTTCCTCCACCACCAGGAGAATGCGACGTCCAAAAAGTTGTATAAATAACTTTGTTAATTTGAGTATTTTTAGAAACGTTCTAATTTTAAAACCCAGGTTTAAATTTTATAAAATTATTCCACAAATAGCCAGACACGAATAATGGGCAAGGAAGCTGTTTGAGGAACACATTAAAAATTGAGTGAATATAGAGTAACGTTCACCATGAAAGTGACATGTACTAATTTTCTATTTATTTTCTGTAATAAAAATCAACGTTTTTCTTTGACAATATAAAGTAGCCATAGCATGTAAAAGCAATTTTACTAATAGAGTATCTTGTCAGTTGACTATATAAAATTAATCAACTTACCAGTACTTCTGGTACAATTATACGGTTTAGGACCTATGCAAATGTCTCTTGCATAAACAGTAAACTTTTTGTAAGTATTAACGTTATCAGAAGTTCAATTTAGACCAGCTAAAAATTAATACAATTTAGACCTACACAAATGGTAAGCAACAGATACCGAATGAAACTCATGACAAAGCCACACTGTGAGCAGCCAAATCGTAAAAAACATAAAACCATGAATGTACGAATAAATATACATTTAAAACAAATATTTCTCTGATGTTGTGACACGATAAGTTTGAAGTTGATTGATTAATTTACATTAAAATAAAGTGGAATGCAAACATTATTTTTTAAATAATGTTTCCAATGGGAATTTTTCCCCATTTATTTTAGTGCAAAACATTACGTCCTTGAACACATTTATAATCTGTTATGTCACATATTAATACTGTTTTGTTTTTTTATAAGTCCACTCCAGTATCATTTGATCTCCAGCCTGGATATAAGTCAGCCTTACGAATATTTTAACGAAAGCATTCTATTCTAATTATTGATCCGTGAACAACATGAAGTTTATTTTGCTTACTTCCTTCATCACTACATTGTTATCATTCATGTCTTCAGAAGGTTGTGAAGATCCGCAATGGGTAAGATATGCAATTCTAATAAAAATAACTTCGGTTCAAGAAATCTCAATTTTAACTTTGATTATGTTTTCAGTACTTTGATTGCGGTAATGGGGAATGTATATCAAACAGATATCTTTGTGATAGGAGATACGACTGCAGTAACGGAAACGACGAGTATCCACTTATAGACCCAACATTGTGTCCTGATTGTAGCGAATATCAATGGAAATGCAATAATAGCTATTGTCTTCCTATTCCCGGCTATCCATACATTTGCAATGGGAAAAACGACTGTTGGGACAACAGTGACGAATTTGAAAATCCTGAAGACTGTCCAGAATGTCCATATGATGACCTATTTAGATGCAATTCTGGTCAGTGCATTTTGGGTCTGTATCATTGTGATGAGAAACTAGACTGCGTCGATGGGAGTGACGAACCAGAAGATCCCAATTT
>JAQFZG010003871.1:0-12769 GCA_034695465.1 Entomobrya nicoleti | reverse complement strand
TATTTCCAATTGCATTCGCTATTTTTCTATGCATCTCTGTAGTCATCATTCCTATTTTGGGGGCTATCGGGTTTCTAATTTTGGAAACCGCATGGAACCTGATAACCCACAAAGAAATCAAGCGTACAGGACGTCGAGCATTGATAATGGTACTAATTATTGAATATTGACTAAAAAATAACAATTTGGGGCTGCAATTAAAATAAATTGAATCGCAGTTTGAAAAATGTCGACGGAGACGCAATCAAATGCTACTTCCTGAAGGAGTAAAGAGGCCACCAAAGAGACCCTTTTATTTACCAGTTTTCTTCCGACTACACAGTGGTGAAGATGTCCCATCAGAACTGGAATTATCTGAGGATGACGACGTATGGCTTACTAAAGGATTACACTCAGATGATGATGACGACAATGAAGAGAGAAAGGCTTTTAAATTGGGAGCAAGCTTGAGTGGACTACAAATTAATGAAGAAGGAAGCGAGGATGGGGAAGGGGAAGGACCAAATGGAACAAACATTACATGATTGGCTATTTTGCTAGATAGTTGAGTACAATGTAATAGTTAGTGATATGGTTCGTACATTTATTAAACTATACTATAATAGTTTTAAATTCATTTATTCCACTAGAGAAAAAATCGGAAAAATGTAGTTTGTGATTTGTGATTAAAGTGGCGCGTATACAGTTGTACCGCTGCGCATAATACCAAGATATTTTGATTACATGACTTTCTTTCAGTAATCGTTTGGGCTTATACTCTCATATAAAAATTGCCAATTAAAATCAATTCGAAGCACTTACTCTGCAATTAATTAAGTATTATAACTGGTAAAGGCAACAGATATCACGTTATGCGTATCAGAATGCAACATTATTTGTCATTTAAGAGGATTAAAATGTTTTCCTATTTTTCTTCCAGTCGAGTCAATAAAGAATCGTGTGACTGACAACTGTGTTATGGATTTAGTTTAATCGGTTTTAAATGCGTCAATCGTTCTTCACAACTGAATAGAAATTCACAATCGCAACAGCAATCCAGCGAGGCTTAAAAAGAATCCGCAGTCATACATAAGAACGAGAACATCAATAAATCATTGTCACTTCTCTTCATTTTAATCTTTCTTTGAAATACAATAGATCATCAAAGTTTTCAGTTAGGTATATTGATTCAGTTTACTTCTGTGTTAAATTAAATAGCCTTATCGACTGTATCGAATGTAAAGAGAAATTTAGTGTTGATAAATATTATGAAGTTTCAAAAAATGGTACATCTTCAAATTGGGTACCTTTTCGTTGTCTCATTGACCATTTGGAGTGCAAACGCACTAAACGTTGGAATTGGTGAGGCTTGTGACCTGAATCAACCTTGCGACAGTGCTCAAGGACTTGCATGCATCAGCAACATTTGCCAATGTGACAGTCCATCCAATCAACGCTACGACAATTCGACCAGGAAATGTGTGAGTGTTGTCGGTGGATCTTGTACAACCACAATAGTCGGTGATCTGAGGAAAGAATGCATTGCAAACGCTTACTGTGCCGAGAAAAGAGACGAAAGTGGAGAGCTCTACACAGAATGTCAGTGTGAAACGGGGTACATTGAGAATTCGTCTGGAGATTGTGTTCCGGGTATCGGTCAACCGTGTAGCTACCTCCCCGAAGAGTGCAATCCTTTAGGAATGGTTGTATGCAAAAATGGTAAATGCCAATGTTTGGACGAGTTGCAAGTTTACGATGTGGACATGAAGAGATGCGTCAGCCCTGCGGGTACTCATTGCAGATATGAAAGGGCAACCTCAAGTCTCCAACTTGGTTGTGTAAAAAACGCCATTTGCTACCCGTTTTTCTACTGGATACCACCCAAATGTTTGTGCAAGCCGGGATATGCGCAAACAAAGTCGAGACAGTGCGTGCCAGAATCCGATTACAACAGAAGTCATCATGGAAGTGACAACGTGATCATTCCTAGCAATCAGGATGACCCCCCACAGAATGTTAATACAAGAGCACTGCACGCATGGCAAAATACAGCTACCAATTCTAACAAATAATTAAGAACTAATTTTATTTACCATATTTTTACATTATACTACATATCATGTTCATCTTATATATTAAAACAATAACGAGATAAAAAATTTCGTACAAAACTAATACTACAATTCAGATACATCAATAAAAACTTTTTTTTACAAAAATCCGAAGCCATCACTAATTGTTTCATGAATTTTATTTTTGTCAACCTTTGACTTCACCGGTATAGCATGGCCTCTCTTGACCAAATAATTTGAAAGATGTTCGAATTGCCAAAACTCTGATTCGCCAACTTTCGTCTCATACATTAAGTCTACTGCATGTGAGTAAAAGTGGGATGCAAGCAGAGGATTATTTCTCATTGACGTTACAAAAGCATGATCTCCATCCCCAGAGTGAGATGGATTTTCGGCTCGCCACTTGCTTTCACTTTCGTTGAAAACTACTCTCTGACCGAAATCGACAAATTGCACAGCGTCTTCCTTATCAGCAATGTGAACTAAGTACGCTGGATGCTGTTTTTCATAAGACACAACGTATTTGAAGAAAAAGGTACGTATCGGCTGATCCCACTTCAAACCCTTGTAACTCGGACGAATGTCGCGGAGGTGAATACGATGAACGAAAGAAGGGATGGAATGGTACTTAGATGGTAATTCATACATCAAATTATGGTGCACCCAAAGAATGTTCCCGTAATCCACCAAGATTACATTGGCTAGATCCCTGGTTAGATTGACTTCAAGTACGAAAGCGCGACACCAATCATGGAGTTTTGGTTTCACACAGTTAACAATACAACAAAGGATAGCAGAGCCTGGTTTCATCTCCTGCATAGATGGTTTACACAGTTTTCCTGCCTTCCACACCTCGCGCATTTCTTTTTCCATTGCTTCAAGTCGCGATTTCTTGTTCTCTGTGTGAACAAAAATTTTGTCTGGTCCCTCCACAAAACTCATTTTGACTACTGCCAAAAGATTTTTAATTTCCTTTGGTAATTTAATTTGAACACCTGTGAACAGATAATCCCATCAATGACAAGAAACAGAAAACCTAGGGCTACATCAACTAAACTATTTAAATTACACTTACGTGTTGTGGTAGGCTGGACTTTTTCTTCTAGATAACAAACATACTTTCTATCCTCAGGTTTTCTGTCCGGCATTCTTTCAGAAACGATACGGCGCACTACTGGAATTGGGGTTGGTTCAAATATCATAGGAGAATTTTCGGGTAGGGGTCGATGTTTCTTTGTCTTTGGGACTTTAGTTTCTTTAAAATGAGGAACAAACCCAGGAATTTCAAGAATTTTTCCCGAGCACGACCTGCAATTTGCAAACCAAAAATACAGAAACAAAAGCATTACGAAAGGACCAGTCAAAATTATGTTATAAATTAAAATATCATTCTTACATTAAACCTATCGATCGAGCATATCCCAAACCAACCATTTTCCTATTAATTGTCTCCGGTATTTCTGAAGGGTCCATTTTCTCCATCAAAACCACACCACAATCAAAGGTAAAGTCAGGGGAGTATTCAACAACTGGCTGTTTTGTCCACTTCATCACAACAGCACCAAGACGTTGGTTCTCCATCCATTCATTGAAGAAAATCATTGACCTTGTAGACCAGTGCATATCTTCACTTATTGGAAGAACGTCATAAAGGTAGCATTTCAAAACGACTGTTCCCCACACACCCTGGAACTGCTCAGGAAGTTTCCTCAAATCTTCACACAAAATAGATTCCTGCTTTCCAGTGTCACAGTAATAGATATAAGCACGGTTAAGTCCACCTTCTGCGTCTGATTCGAAGTCCAATACCCGAACGCGACACCAAGTTTTCGAATTTCGATCATAATAAGCATAACATTTCATCTTGCTTACTTTGATTGAATACTATAAGAACAAGTTTCAAAAAAATCAATTATGATATGACATGATTTAACATTAACCCATGAACTTAACTCAAAGTCCCGAAACATGCATGATAATGAAACTATTGAAAATATCGTTACCTCAAATGCGTGTTTATCTTCCTCCTCGTAAAATTCTTGCATTTTCTGGTGACGCAGACTTTCTTCACATTTGGTTTCTATCTCTCGTTCCAAGTAAAATTCAAATGGGGACACTACTCTCTTCATATAGTATGTTTGAAGTTGCTTCGCTTCGTATGCCAAAAAGCCAACGGAACTGATTTCCACTCCAGATACCGGCACTTTTTTTACCCTTGCCCTCTGAGAATAATTAAAAACAAAAATACGTTTAAGTGTTTCGGACAGTAACTATCAACTTACCGATTGACTGCTTATCATCATCTTCATGTAATTTTTTCATCTATACATAAACATAATATGTATATTTTCATTTTATTACTTCAACGTAGTTGTGTTCCATGAAACCTTTGGAATATGCCGTTGTTAAAATGCTGGTCCCTTGTTCAAGTTCAATACTCGCACTACTGCCAGACGCTGCCACTGAAGCTTCCCAAAAATTCCTGGTCCTTCCAGACGCAGATGCGTCCTTCAATGGGCCGTCTCCAGTCATGGCCAACGTATTCATTTTCAGAGTGGACTCAGCAACCGAACTGAAATCACCAATATCATTGCTACTATCACTAAAACTTTTAGTCTAAAAGTAAACAACGTAGTTGTATAATTTTCCATTCTCTATAACCCAATGTTTTTCTCAATCCTGTATTCAGCTAATCAACAGTAAACTATTACTCAAGAATAATAATATATTAGTCTTGAGTCTTGACTAGACCATAAATAATATATACTTTCACTCTCTTTTACTATATTTTTATTTTACCGATGGCACGACCAACACCGAGAAAGGGGTAACGTAATATTTAACTCACCTAAAAACAATTAAAATTAAGGCAATTAAACTTGTCAATTGTCAACACTGCAGACTCTTCCTCATCAAACAAAAATAAATATCCAAGTATGTAAATAGGATGTCTGAAGAATTTTGAAAGTTATGGACAAAGCAATGAGTTTTCATGCAAACAGTTTCAATCTCATTTACTTGATGTATGAGTAAGTTTTCTTATGGAAATGAAAACTAATTTGCATAATGCAACTATACGTTGTAGCAGTTGCAGAAGTAAAATATATAACCAAGGTTCAATAGCGCTCATATGTCAGTTCAATAGAAAAACGCCAGACTCGGACTGTCTGACTCAGACAAAGGCAAGACATGATACATCAAAGCCAAATTTTAATTTACTAGAAGTACTTATTGATCGCCCATAATTCATACTTATGCGTAAATGCTGATTTGAAAGTTGACGGATTTTTTTTGTTGTTTGTTTGTGTACTTGAAGGATGATTTTTTAAAGTTGTATGTAATGTAAGTATGTATTTATGTACATACGCAAATCTAACGATTCCAACTTCCAACAACGGAATAAAATTAAAATGTTTGATGCTCACACGAAACCGACCCAATTTACATAAATATGTATTTGTGACAATCAATCACAATTTACAATACAATCAGAAATAGATTTATTGGTGTTTTTTGTAGTTAGTCACATACGTGACACATGAAAACCAAAGCATGATAGTGCATAACAATAAGGATAATTACTGAAAAGGTTGGCAATTCAAAAGAGCAAAATTGTATATGCGCGTTAGAAATATTTTTTGCGCTGAGATGTCTACCATCTTTTGCAAATCGGCTTACATTCAACTTAAATCTTAAAAGTACAAAAGGATTTGAAAATCTAGATTTATTGATAAAAAAGAATAGTGATTGATTAGAGATTATTTAACAGATTATATGTGTAACTGATGAATAATTCTAGTAAATGGCTATTCCTCTTCTTCTGAGCTATTCCTGACGCAACATACTCGGGGTCGGAGCTCCTCAGCTTCGGGAAGTGTACTCAAATCTTGCACGGCAATATCACACGGAGAAAATTCTTCGTCACAAACGCACTCAAATTTCTGCCCGTCTACGCCAAGACAAGATGAATTTTCAGTGCACACCAAATTACTTCCTGTATCACATTCGTGACCTGCGGACACTTGGCACAGTTGCTTAACTCGGTTGAACACCATCCATGGGAATTGGCATTCGCAAATTCCAGAGGCACTGCAATACAAATTGGCTATGGAGTCGCAGGGTTGATCTGGCTGGAAGCAGGGATCCTGATAATTCAAATTTAAGCTTTGTGTTAACTGTGCAGTTGTGTAACTTTTCTCATGAAAAATAGCTACGCAGAATAAAAGTGTCGTCAGTCCGATAACGTTTGCCATTTTTACAAATTTGAGGATCGACTATTTTCAAAAGGTAAGTGAAGCTATTTTATAAAACAAACTATTAAGTATTAATCTATATGAAACCAAAACATTAGAGTAAAACAAGTTGGATTGTTTCAAGTGTTTTAAACAAAGTAAAGAATGAAAATTGAATGTGAAGCTTATAGCAGCGTAGTTTCATCCTAAATTTGCGTTCATAATCATAAAATCTATTTGGAAAAATCTAGTGTGGACCAACATAATATGTTGTAATTCTTAATTACGTTTTTGCTCCAGTTAATGGTGGTAGTATTCATAAAACTAAAGGAAACGGTTATGTTTATGTTCATTTTCATTTTACTATCCAATTAGCAAGTCAAAAATGAATTAGAATTTTCGTTAGAATAATGTATTTTACCAACTTGCTACACATTGCATTTTGGTATTACACAAATTAAATTGATGAATGTCTGTAAGCCGTTTCTGGTGAATATTTGTGTAGCATCAATCATCACAAAAATCACAATACAGCAATCAGGTTTTGGGAATTGACTGAAAGTCGGCATGTCGGCAAGTTTCACACTGCATAACTGCATATCTCCCTGTTATGGCATTTTGTTCTCAATGCACACACACAAATTTTCGCATACAACAAATATGGAATTTTTATCGTCATTTACTTCTTCAAGAAACTTTCCCATATGACGCACGATATCTCTAATGGACAAATTGTTAAAATTATTGTTATTTCATTGCATCTAGTTAAACTGCACTTAAATCATTCTCTATACTCAATTTAACTACAAATTACTGTCTAAAAGGTTTCGTTAAATAGCGTTTCTTGATGTGTTATTATAACCTATCATTCATGAGATCACCATATTCTTCAGCTATTTTTATACTTTTGAAACGTTTGAAATCATAAACATCGATGATGGTTGGATTTGGAAAGCCGACTAAAAAAAGTACTTTGTCATCTCATAAAAAATTGACTCTGCTTTTTAAACGGTGGCATTTTGTTTGCTAATGTACTTTCTTAAAAAATGTAGTCATTAAAATGACCAATTAAAATTTATGAACCATCTATGACACCTCTTCTAAATCTTCATCGCTACTACTTTGTTACGCATGATGAATCTGAAAGCAAGCAGAGACGTGACACTCATGTCTCTGTTATCTTGCTACCGTGAAGTTGTGTGTCTTTGAGGAAGACTCATAATGATTTTGACAATAGTGACAGTGGCGACGATATCGATGATGATGTTCTTAACTCTCTTTTTTTTCTTTGGAACTCAAACTCAAACGTATTCGTAACTCGTAACTATTTTCTTGTAACGTACGTACGCGGATGAGTTTCATAAGCTAAAATATTATGCACAGTAAAGAATCGAACATTCTATTTGAGTGCGATTTAACATTAATAAATAATATGAAAAGATTAAGAGCACGTTTCCATTCAATTCAGTGAGTATCATCAAATGAAGCGAATAAAATTGATAATGATAACCTCATTACACCAAATGCTCATTCATCACTGCGATTAATTTGTTTATTATAAGCCTTCATAATCTTCTGTTTTTTTTGGAGGTAGATAACAAACCTACACAATTTAAAGAAGCAAATTATTGGCAATGATTAAAAGATGAAAGACATGTTGTTGATAAATGCAATTTGATAACTTATCGGCTTGTCTCTTCCTTGTAATGTTTAATGGGAGCAAAGTATAATCCCACATGCAAAAGTTATTCTTCATTCTTACAATTAGCCGCTCTGTACTATTTATCAAGCATGAAACTAAGGTGCACGTTACATTATGTGTACATATTCAATATTATCACGAGAGATTTATAAATTCAGAATTTTTATTCAGGCCAAAATCAAGAGAATTTGCATATTTATAAAAGTGATGATATGCCTTCCTTCCGAAATATCTAGCTGTATTAGCCACAACACGGTGTGGTGGCTAATAGGACAGACTTCTATTGTCATTGTGAGATGAGATTATGAGATGGGATTATTTTCATGCATCCATTCAAGCATTAAGGAAGTTCGAGAGAAGATAATATTTGAATACTGTTGAGACGAGTGATATTAATATTTTGTAAAAGCATAAATCATTTAAGCTAAAAAAAAATCTTCACAAAATCATTGGACCGATATAATATTATGTACAATGTAAAGCACAAGAGAATCATTTATACATGCTACGGTGATAAAAATGATGATGGACTAACAATGGACGATATTGTATTGTTTGTGTAGTACGTCTTTTTGGGAGTGACAATGAATACTAATTTTTAAAGTAGTAAATGAGTATAAAAAATGTTTTGTTTAGAAGCATTTAAGCATTTGGTGACATGTCATCCACCTCACCTATTGTATATGTACATACATGGATCTTTAAAAATCTCAGGTGAAATTTGTATTCATGGTTTGACGTATTTATTTTAAAGTGTATAAGAGTAGCATGAAGTGCATTGTCAACATTGCATTGGGTGGCTATTGATAGTCCAAATGTCTATAGGGGTGAAGTGCAATGGAAAATACCAGGAAAATCGTTCAACAAATCAGTTAGGTGTGTAAAGTTTGAGTTTGATGTTGGACGCTACCAAGAGTTCTTATTACAAGTATGATGGTGTGGCGTGGTTCAGTGAAGATTTAGTATTTGAGTGTTTGCTAATATTCCGTTCTTCACACAAGTAATCAATCAATAGATAGAACTTTTTTCTTGAGTGCATAAAGCACAGGCTCGTGTGTAACATTGGACTTGGACACTTGACACTGGGTAAGTGACAAGTGGTCATCTTTTCTTTATTTCTATCGCTTCAAATCCCACCCAACTGAAGCTTAACATTGATAAAAGGTTTTGAACTACTGTTTCAAAAATTCCAATCCTGAAATATTTTGTCATAACGTAGATTTCAATATTAAGTTTAATTTGTGTAAGAAATGCATCATAACCAGAGCGTTTTACTTTTGCGATTAAAGTTTAAAACATAGAAGGTCAATCAATTGCACTATGTGCACAAGTTCATGAAGGCATATATGCACTAACCCGTTAAGTTGGCACATGAAATGTTGGCTAATCCAGAATGTAATCGTAACCATTTAAGCTGATTGCGTGAGTTTTTGGATATTACATTACGTTGGAGATTGGATTGAATTGTGAAACCAACACCAATTCATACAAAAAGCAGGAAGTTTTACTTTACATTCATGAACGAACTATTTAACATTACTGGAGTCCACCATCATGGAGGCCAAATCCTACATTTTAGTATTGCCGGATGTCAAGTACATAAGAAATGCCTTTTATCGCCATTTATTCTCAATTCCTAAAAGATTTTGCATACCCGATTCAGAGATATTAGTGCGTAGGTACATGAACATGTAATAGGGTATCGTGATGAAACCAACACGTTTGACGCGATGAGTCCATGTGAAATTCTAAACCAAAACCGTAAATATAATGAGTTGTACAGACATACAAGACACAAGTACGTCGTTCTTGTTGAATTTAGTCCACAACACGAACACGGCCCAATGATCATGTGAAAAGTGGACAAGTAAAATGTGTTGAACAGCAAACCAAACAAAGCTCTTGTAATACTTTTTTTCTTAATTTTTACCATAAATCTATAGACAGTCAAGCGAGAGAGAGATGAAAAGAGCCTTGTTGTTTTTTTTGTTTCTCTGTCATACGTAAAATTTTGTACTCGAAAAATCAAGCACCCAAAATCTATTTTCCATTTCCAACAAACACGACATTCTGTTTCTTTCAATCAACCAATATTCAACCAGTCCAAATCAATAATCGTTTCTGTCTCTCTAAGATCATGTCGTTCCGTTTACTACCGCGAAGAACAGCATGAGGGATAAATGGGCATGTTGTTTTTACAAGTGTTTTTTTGTGTCCTGATTCATGAGAGTGAGAATGAACTAAAGGAGGAGCGTCCCCAAAACTTCAAAAAGCCCAAGCCCAAAAAAAAAGTTTAAAACAAGACATTTATTACTAGCCAAGCCACAGACTACAGACAAAAAAATTACATGAAGAGATCGACAGAGACAGATGAACAACCACCGCTTGCTTTGCTGCTGGATAATATGTCCAACAAAAGATAAAAATACAAAACTTGAACGGTGAACCTACAATAAAAGAAGAACACGCAAAGAACGGTATTACAAGCAAACGCATGCCAGCATGGTCTTTTTTACAAAAGACATAATAATCTCATTATGGGTCTATTACATGAGACTACAACATTTTGTTTGTTTGAATTTTGATGGTGAATAACATTACATTGATAAGGGGTTATTTTACAGTATCAGTATTTAAGTTTATAGGGAAGCTGTATTTTTTTTGTGTACGATTTACGGCGTACCTCCTCCACTTCAAATATTTAAAACGTAAATAGTTTTTATTGTTACTCTGTCAATCAGCATGATTTCTTTTGGCCATGTGCATAAAAGTAGGTTGTTTCGGTACTCAGAACAGAGGACTGTTTGATGATTTATAGTAATTTTAACTAGAAAAAGGTTCGTCCAGTTGAGTGTACAAAGTGGAGTTATTTAAAGTCCTTGAATTTTGAAAAATTTCTGTTAAATTCGGCAAACAACGTCTGTTTGTTGGTCGACAAAATCTTCCCAAAGCAAGTGAGAAAAGTGTATGCATGCTGCTTTATGCAAGTGTGGTTCAATATCAATTGCGACGGCGTGATCACTTGCCACCGCTACCATACCAGTCAACCACAATTAAATAGACGCGAAGCCATCACAATTGTAATTGGAGTAAACACATAGATTTTTTTTGCCTAATTCACTTTACTAAAAATTGTTCCATGCAAGTTGAAGGTTGAATAGTTGGACCATTGAATCAGTTTAGTATCTCTACCTGTAGGAGAGTGACAGCATAGCACAACAGAGCTATACAACTAAACCACGTTCACTTGCTTTACATTTACATTTAATTTTAGTGTGGTAAAGAATTCTTTTTGTTCGCGTGGTTGATTGTTAAACGATTGAGGTTGGCGCTGGTGTGAAATTTCATTTGAAAATCAATCTGAAAGAGATTTTTCTCTTGCTCCACCATAAATGCATTTTCTGCATGTGATGCGGATTATTGCGGATGTTTTTGAGTGTCAGTGAGTTGAGTGCATTTTAAATGCGTGGATATTGCATTATTGGAAAGCAACGGTCTGTAACAATAGGTAGGTGAATTTACATATTTCACACCTAGATATAATTGGAGTTTTGAAAAAAGCATTTCATACCACAATAAAAATGGGCATTTAATGTGAACTTTTGTTGTATATAACTAAGTTGTTAGTAGAGGTGAAAGGAATCAGTGATAGTGATAAGTACTGAAGACTGAAAATACGTAAGGTGTAAAGACTAAATCATTTTTTTAATTACTTTTTTCATGCATTTAATAACAAATATAAAGCGCATTATATGGGCGTTTAATTATGTACTTAAAATGAAATGAAGCATATTCAGAAGACGTGAAAATAGATTTTCATGGTTGGAGGCTGAACGGAATTCGGAATGTGATTAGAAATTGTCTAGAAAGCTTATACCACAAATGGTAGCCTGTAGATTCCTAAAGTTTTTTTTTTGAAACCGATACTCTCCGCATGTGTTTTATTACGCATTCATATTTATGTTCGGTTTGTATTATGATGGAAAAGTTTAGTGTGAAATTTTACTTCAGTATAATAAAAGCAGTAAATACTAAACAGTCATTTAGCCCTGCTGGTATGATGGCTTTGGGGAAAATTCTATTTTACTGAGCCTGGGTTTAATGTTAATTTAGTCTGTCCAAGCCGCGAACGCCGGCCACAAACATCCGTTTCAACTTTGGTTGGATTTTTTTCATATAAAAAAATGCAAAGTTATACAAATTAAGCGATAAAAAAATATTTTCCTAATGGGAGGTTCGATATCGCCGCAGTATTCATATTCATACATGGCCTGTGGAGGGATAATAAAAATTGTCAATCTGATATCACTTGTGTGAAAAAGTAGTAAGCACGTTACTTTAAGGAAAAACTTCAGCATCGAAAACGCCTCATTCTCGTCTGCATGCATTGTCGTCACACACATGACACAGCACATCATGATCAGTGGCAGTGAAAAGATTCTTTTTATAATTCATGGAATGATTTGTAAGATCGCATGAGACGCAGAAGGAGGGAAACTGAAGCTTCCATCCAGCAACGTTAATCGTTTGATTTGCATTTGGCTATGACTAATCTGCTTCTCCCCTATTCACCATATCACCATTCGTTTTCGGCTTGAATGATGTAATGATCCGTGCCGAATTTCACTATATAAAATTAGCAATGTGCTCGTGTAGTGTCGTATATTAGTGCTTGCACCCTCCATCAACCCCTCATCAGGACGACTGGTACTGGTAACTTTCTAGTATCTTGTAATGCCCGGCACTCTTACATCTCATGTCAGACCCTACTCATAAATATAGTA
>JAQFZG010003870.1:0-12769 GCA_034695465.1 Entomobrya nicoleti | reverse complement strand
TACGTTTAGTATTGTATCTAAGCTCTTAATTGTGTCGTAACTTTTAAGTGCATTCTTTTGATATATTTGGTACGCAGTTTTAGTTTTCCGAAAGGGAATATTGCCGTAATAAGATGATATTCTGTCAATGTTCTTGCCCAATGTTTTTTCAGAAATTTGAGAAAATGATGTTATATTAATAAAATATTGATAACTCTGTGTTTGATTTTGCGAAATGGAGCATATGAATAATGCTTTCAGTAAAAAGAGAAGTATTACAAGATGCTTCATTTTTGGTTGGGAACTTTCCAAAGGGGTTAGGTGTGTGGATAAGTTAGCCAAACTGCTAGTGAGGCAAGAAAACATATTATTCAACTTTTATTACATCGTAGTTACGTCTTACGAAGCTAATTATTCCTTACTGATTAGTTTTCATTGATTTTTTTAAAATTAAAACTTTGCTGCCAATAAATAGTTTTACGCTATGATAGTTACATAGGTAAGAAAAACTTTGTAATATTGACCTGATCAACGACACATAAATTTATCCAATACTTTTCTCTTGTTATGTATAAACTGGTTGTTTCAGTATGATTTGTCTACAAGTGGATTTGCATTACTCGATTGTCTGAATTTAATTCCGTTTATCACAAAATTTTGCACTTCAAAAATATCAAACTTTTTAGCACGTAAAAAAATTTGTGCACCACCAATTTTATATAATATAAAATAAAATTAAACTGATTTAAATAAACTATGGAAGTTTAATTTGTAAACTATGATAATTGTCTAATAGCGTTGGACCATGGAAACCTATATTTCAATAAATCGGCTGCTAAAATACATGCAAAGACACACTCAATATTATATCCATTCATATTACTATCCAAATTCAAGCGTACACATAACCACTTCTTGAGCTACAAATGCTATACTGACGTTCTCTTTGTTCGTTTTTTTTCAGGTTCGACATTCGACACTGTTCATAGCAGACGTTGCTGAGCTTTGGATTTTTCAGAAAAAGATATACAGGCTAAGTATAAAAGATACATGGGTATCTCTGTACACACTTTTACTCTGGTGTGTTCACAACTGTTGCTTCTATGAAGACTGGACAGCACCCTATAACGAAAATCCACTCAACAAGTATATTCACACATATGTCCTTGAGAGCAGTGCAGCTGATTCACTAATAACTCATGTTGTTTTGGTATAACAAGTCTAAAAGTTTATGAAGTTAAATAAATAATATTATATTTCACTGCTATCAAGTTTAGTAACTGAAAGGTGCTTTGTTCTTTAAATTACGGGTAATCTAGCACCATTGATGACGAATAGTTTATATATTATACCTCGTTTTTAGTGTTTTAATAATATAAATGGAAGAGTGATTACCAATTTCTCTGTACAGATAAATATTTACCAATATTCCACCTGTAATATCATCAGTTTTACATGTATAATTTACCTTACTCAATCTTGACATTTTAAAGGTAAAAGCCTTCAAAACATTGAGAGAAATCATTATATAATCATGGAATTTCCTAAGGCCAGACCAACCATAAGAAATACTCCCGGTGATCTGTATTGGAATGGCGTCGATGAAGTAGGTCATCCTCCGTCGTGGAAAATTGTATACAAGGAGAATTACCGGATACATTTAAAATAAGTACAATGGTAAGTTTTTACTGACTGTAAATTCAAAAACTATAAAAATGACATTTGGCAGTAATTAATTGTTTTTACAAGTTTAGGTTAGAAATGCTGCAAGTACCAATACCAATACAATGGCTTAGTTTCATCTGAAATGGTAAAAATGAATAGAAAAGTATTGTATTTGCTAAATCAAAATTATTTAATGTTCTCTTTTTGTGTTTTGTTATCCCCAGGGAATCTACAGTTGTAAATTTGTTATACGATACGCTACTGAGACTTGGAACGCTTTGAAAAATGAGCCCTCTTCGAGACAGAGTTTAAGTTTGCAAATGTTTAGTACGGGACATTAAGTTTCCCCTTAAATTTGTTTATTTATACTTTCGGATTTTGTAACTTTGATCAATATATTTGGAATCGATAGAGGTTGTAGTTCATAAATAATTTTTGTGGGAGACTTGAGTTAATTTAGCCCTGAAAATAATTATGATACTTTTCTGGAGTAAAAAACCAGTAAAAATAACAACAATAGTCATGTTTACGGTGTATTGATAATGGTTCCCTTAATTAGCTTTTTTAAGTTTATCAGTGTTGTCGTTAATGCCTATGTTTAATTAGGGTTAGTCGTTAATTTGCTTGTCCCTTCAACATTTACACACAATATACGTATTTATATGTCATCCAACGGAAATAATATTAATGAATTTACAGTTTTATCGTTATTAGACACATATTTGTAACATCAAATGTTTTTATACCTTAATGTTCTTATGGGTTGAAAGTTAAATGCGGTTTGTGTACACAAAACTATAAGCGGTTAGAGAATTGCAACTAAATATTTACTATAAATAACTTTTGTGTTTTGACTAGGTTAGGTTTGATGTTGCATGTGGATCTTTCCATTTCTCATTGACAACGTACTTTTTACCTTTGAGTTCAGTTTTGCAGTATGGTACACTTAATAGCTAAATGTTCATACAAACAATGGAAACAAATTATGTTAACTTAAATTTTACGAAACTGTGTCAAATTATTTAATTTAAATACTAAAATTAATTAAGAAGTAGGAATTCTTGTTATTGTTATAAACGTTTTGAGTACACTTACACAGAAATTTTCCATTCATTTCTTTTCGTATATTTTTTTAGCATTTACGTTGTGCAATACAAACGCAGAATGTATAAAAGCTTTGGAGAACGAATCGTCTAAAAATATATTCCTAAAAATCATGATAAGGAGCTTACAACTAAAATTTCAGTGCTAAGGTAGAGCATTAAAAATTATGAAGATAAATATTACTGATCAAACTCAACAAGATAATAAAAATATGACAGGTTATTCAAAAAAAAACTATTGTTTTGTGCCATTGTTAATCTATAACAATTAAAAAAATGTAATAATTTTTCAAAATATTTTTATCAAATTAATGTGTCATAGTTCTTTATTTTGAAAATAATTCTAGTATTAAAGTACTAACAGAAAACTAGTATGCAATCCATTAATGCGGTTTCGTCAACTTATAGTTGTAATGTAAATATGTCATTTTTGTCAATAGTACAATGTTAACCTAGGTAAAGGGTGAAGCGTTTATTACCACACGAGTTGTGTCTATGTATCCCAATAAAGGTACTTGATTTTGGTGACATATTTCAGTTTTCATGACACATTATAGTCGTAAGTGAACTAAACGACGTGCTCTATTTATTTTAGTAATTAAATAATGTAAAAATGTTAAATAATGCCAGTTAATTTATTGCACTTATTAAAATACCACAAATATGTGTAGTTAAAAGAAAAGAATTCATGCAATGCTAGATTTTTGAGTTTTTCCACAACTGTTAGTATTTCAAGCTAACATACATGTTCCCGAGTTTATGGTTTAGAGGAAGAATCTGAATATTTTTAGTTATCATATTTTTTCATGAACTTATGTCCAAAGTCCAAATGTTCAATGTCAATGTAAATTAGTGACATCCATTTGATCTTTGTTTCTGTTTATCTGTTTTTGTTCATGAAAGTTATTTTATAACTTTCACTTCCTGTCTTTGTCTTCAATAATTTTGGATATTTTTCAAGAGGTATAAATACCACCGTAAATTTTGTAAAGTTATCTTGTTGGTCAACTAGTTTGACGACCGCTAACATCTGAGCTAGATGGCTTGCTATTGAAGGTGCTTATCAACGTAACCGATAAGTTACCAAATAAAGTTCTAAAAGTTTGATAGAATTTTGAAGTTGTTTTTATTTATGAATTCATAAGTTTTCTTTTGCTATCGAGGTGTGAATTCAATACATATCCGACAGAATTCCATGAACACTTTCATTAATAGGGATAAAAGGGTTAGATTTTATTTTACATATTTTTCTGCTAATTTTGTTACTAATTCAAAACTGGTGGCTTTTTCATTGTCGACGACAATTAAAATTACATCAAGGGGACTTTTCAACCATCCAATGAAATATTTTTTAACCTAGTAAATTACCCAGGATGTAATAGTGTGTGGTATTAAATAAGCGATTTTAATAATTTTTAATGTATCATTATTTTATTTCAATATTATATTTGCTTAGTTTTTCGTGAAATTATAATCACTGATAAAATAATTGAGAAAAAAGGTTTGATAGTAAACACCATGTGTGAAATCATTAGTTTTTGTACTTTAGCAAAATATCCTCCTTGGTTTTAATTTTTTTATGAATTACCCTACACTTTCAGGGTGCATTTTTTAAAGATGTGCATAAATAAAATGCCGGGATATTAAATTTTCATTTTTGAATTGGATATATATTTTTTCATTTTGGTTTGCTACAACATAAGTTTTATCGTGTGTTTGAGTAAAAATAAAGGTTAGACGAATAAGAAATTCGAATAAGGAGTAGTTTTATGCTAATGCAAAATGAATTTTCGTAAATTTCGAGAACTAGAAATCTAAAACGCGTTGTAACTAATTATACTGTATTACAACACGAGCATACGTGATAAGTCGGTATTGGTACATAACTGGTTTTTATGCAGGGGTGAGCAGTGAATTACCACCAACAGTACTACAAAATTATATTACAAGAATTAAAAATGTATAAGCAAAAAACTAATTCAAAAGATAAGTATGTACCTTGGTGTAAATTACTTTTCTGTTAAAAACCATGAGAATTTTAGTGCAGCAAGGGAAACAAGTACATTTTTTGATTTTACAGCCGAAGCTGGATTACAATCGAATTGAAAGGACGACTTGTTTTCCTTCTGTGCATTCTTCTGGAACGGAGTAATATTCTTTTTACCTAATACCATAATTTTTCGCAAAATGTAAAAAAATATTATACCAATTTTACTTGAGTTTATACTACATGTAGTAATGAAACCATATAAAGTGGATTATTTCATATTGTAGTTTTTATTAGATATTCTCATTGGATTCAAAACACAAGTAGAGTGTAAATTATGCACTCTAATTTGTCATTTTAAGAAAATTTGTTGTCTTCATTATGATACCACATCAGTTTTTATGCATTCATTTTGTGAAGCCGTTTATCGTGAAATAAAAAACAAAGCAATTTTATGCACAAGTAATCCAGTTTCAATTAAACCACTGTGTTTAGAATGCTTGTTTAAGTTTTTTCATTAAAGTTGTCGAAGTGAGCATAAGGTCAAACAGGGTTTGTCTTCATTCGTCTGGAACAGAAGTCTGTTATGGTTTTTTGCATACAAAACATCAAGATTTTTTTAAAGTAACATCTTGATGCTAATCGTGCTAACGACTTAACGAGATCACTGGAAATGTAGACCTGTATGAGTAATATAGGTCTGTTTTATAAGTACTTATTGTAATGAATACATATGTGTCTGGAAAATTATGCTTATTTCATTATAAAAAATACTTTAATAATATTATGTTGATTACATTTTTCATTGGTTCAATGACCAAGGAAAGTTCAGCATCTCAATTGATTTATATAGCAGCAGAAACTGAATGAATTTATTCTCAGTGGAGTTATGCAAACAATGTTCAGTATTGCGTTAGCACAAGCGGGACATTTCTCTATAGTACTTTATGTTTTGATAAAAGCCTAATGCCCAACAAGGTTTGTGTACATACATTTGGAACTACAGTCTGTTGTAGCATAAGCAAATTGATTTTACAAAAGCATAAGCAAATATTTGTTACATTTATCTCCAATTTCCATACCATTATACATATCTTTGTGTGTAAAATGGTAAAAACATCATTGTAGATGACGTAGACAGTTGAAAAACTTTATTTAGTAAATTACAATATTTAGTCACAATATTTAGTAATTTATAAGCGTTCCAAGCGCTGATAAATGCACATCTTGAAAATCGAATAAAAATTGTAAAAACTCCAAATATTACATTAAAAAGTATTTTATAATAAAATACGTGTGGTCAAAGCGCTTCATTATTTTTTTCGTCTTATAAGACAAAAGATGTTTATCATATTTTTACTTGGATTGAACTTTGATGAAAGAGTTTGGTCCCAACATGTTTGGTCGCAATCGAAACTAAATGAATGTTTCGTTTGAATAAAATGTTATAAGCGATTAACAGTAAAGATTGAGACAAGCTCGCGTCTGATGTGAAGTCGACAGGAAACCAACTGGCAAAGTAAATGTGTAAAGGTTGATTCTTTTTACAACATGCATAGTGTAAATTGGTATGAACTGGATAAGCACAGAAAGAAATAGTTTATTCTTGAAAGATTTTTTACATCCCGAAAACGATCGAATCTGCAGTAAAAAAACTTTCTTAGTATTATGTGTATTTTGTATTAACTTTAGTGAATATATATGTTGGTTTTGCTTATCATGCAATGATCTGTAAAAACTAGTTTTGTTTATCTTTTTACTCATAAGTTTCGTAAAAAGTAACTCATATTACAACACTACAGCTAAAAAGACTTGGGGCCGTTCATTACTAAAAACTATTTATTAAATCATTCAGTTAGACCAACAATAATGGGAAAGTTTTGTAAAACATTTTTATATTTTGTTTAACTTTTGTTTTCATGTTCAGCCATTTATAAGATGCAATTGTGTAACGTAGCATGTTGATGATCCCTTATTTTATTACATAGGTTTGCGCATTAGGCTGTAAGCTGGATTATTATTGCAAATGAATAAAGATCGATCAATTGCCACGTCGTCAGAGTGAAGTTTGCATCATCAGGTAGCAATACATTTGAGGTACTGTGATTTCATTGCAAAATAGGTATGCACGGTGAACCCATTCCGGCTGGAAAAACGGAGTAGAAAATAAAATAAAACAGTGAAATCCAGTGGGTTTGGAAGTGAAACTTTTTAAAGGGTATTTCTTTTGGATTCATTAGTGTATTCTTTAAAAATTACACTAATTACCAATAACCAACACAACATGTTTCGGTGTTTCAAAGCTTCAGTGGTATGCTTTTTATGTTAAAATATATTCAATAACATTAGATATCACTAAATAACTCGGTGAAAAGTTAACGGATTTAGATGAACGTTTGTTCAGCCTATTACTTATTCGTGTATTGAACTTATACAACACATACTACAAATACGACTCCACTAAATACATTGTATTTTTACATTGTTTGTTTCACAGATGTACATGTTTCACGGCTACTTTATGACCAATATAATTTTTTTTAAACTCGCTGAAACAAGAGGAATTTATTTGTGGTATTACTAAACGTTAATTGATTTTAAACTTTTTAAGGGTCGGGATTTTTTTAAATGTGAAGGCAGATGAACACAAGCCGTTGACATGGAAAACAGATTGAGAAAAATCATGCATGTTATGGAAGGGATAATACAATAAAGTAAGTGATAAGCACAGATTTAAATACACTCAAACTCATCAGACGATACCTAAAATTATTAATTTTTATTTCCAAATGAATTAGTTTAGCTGAACCATTTTGCTGACCGTTTACACCAAACTGAATATCCAGCAATATCCACCCACTTGACCTTGTCTCAAATCAACCAATTCCGCAGCTTTAGAACTGGACTAGAACGGGATGAGTTTTTGTTGTACTTGTACAAAATGATTTATTAGAGTTTAAAATCATACTAGTAATTAAGCTGACCTAATTGTTCTACAAATTTCAAATCTCGGTGAAAGGTTTAAGAAGAAGAAGAAGTAGCTGTGTTTATATTTTCAATAACAATAATTTAAATTGCAATCGAAGAAATTTTGTAGGATTGTACATGTGTTCATTAATATATTTAAAATTGTTTAAAATACCGTTAAAAATGCTGCTTCTAAAAGGTCTGGTAAATGGTTCAAATTTAGACTTCTAGTCTGTTTGGTTTTGACTATGTACTTTAATACGAGCAATTTAATCCCATCAATTAAAAAAGAAAAATAGTCAAAGATAAACTTGTAAAAACAAGCAAATAAGTATGTATGTGTAAATCAAAGGTCCCAGAGTTAATCCTAGACATATCTCAAAATTATGATAGCTGAATTACAATCATAAATAGATTACATAATTTAGAGAAAATCAGATTATCGACTTGAAACCCCAAGTTTTCTATCTCTGATTACGTACTCCAATTTTCAAGTTTTACTTATAAGATTTCGGACTTATCGACAAAAAAGTTGGTTTTCTAAATTGTAAGCTAATAACCATTTTTTAGATCCCAGACTTTTATATGTGACTGACCAGCACAAGTAAAAGATACACAATCCATTGTATTGTATTGGAAGAGCAACACAGCCATGCTGGCCAATTCTGTAACTAGACGATCGAATCACTTAGTTTTTATTGGTAGATTTTAACGGGCTAGTCACAGGATCCGTATGCTGATGTGCGATACTCTCCCGAAAATAGTACAAAGAATTGAAATACAAATGATACGGTATTGTGGTCTGTATACAAATGAAAAAGGCCGTTATTTGGACCTCATTTAAAACCAATGGAGTCATGAATTATAATAGATACCAATTGCATTTGGATACCCGATATGTGGATTAAAAGTTGCAGGAACATAAACAACTTATAAATATCACACAAAATTTACTGGTATCGGATGTAACGTTACCAAGTAAAAAATCCAAAGTAATATGAATTCTACACTTTAAAAGAGCGTTACCATCACTTTGTAGTCCGTTAAGCAACTGGTACTATGCAATAAATGGAATTCATGATATAAAAATGAGTTTGAATTGTTATATTTGTAGTGTAGCTTTTCTGATAACCTTTTAAATTCATCACTGCACTGCAATTATGTTATCTACCACAATCCAACATTGATCATCAAACCTGTTATATTCGAGAGCTCAAAATTACGTTTTTTACCATATTACTATGTATTTATTTAGTTTAATTTAAGTTAATTCACTTGATTATTTTAATTCATAGTATTTGAAGCCCAGCAAATTTTGATACCATATTTTGTGGCGGAGTCTACTGTTCAACATTTTTTCTCACGAGTTCCCCCATCTCAAATTTTAATAAGATATATCCCCTTTCCTGTTCTTACGAGCGACCTGTTATTTTTTGATTTGGGCCTGCATAGATATCGTCTATTGATGACTTCACTGAAACAAAGTCAGCCCTTGATCCAAGTCGCCCAGATTTTGCTGCTGTACTTTGACAAGTCTTTAGCGCAATATCCCATCCGACAACCTTTTTACTTCCTCGGAGTGTTTATATTTGTCTTTTCAACGTCGGACCACATTTATTCACAGATAATATCGTAATCATCTTGTAATACCTGGTAGTATCAGACGTATTAGTACCAGATGTATTGGTATAAGACGTATTATTCCCAGACGTAGTGCACCAGACGTATTAGTGCAATATTTATTCTTATCAGACGTATTATTACCAGACGAAAAGAAAAGAATTATAAATTTCCAATGTGTAATATAACAATAACGAACAAATTTTACAGAATTTCAAATTTACGATACAACAATAACATGAAGGAATAAATAAGGTGTCGATTAAAATTTTTACGTGTTATTTTTTTTTTTTTTTTTTAATTTATTCATCTCAAACTCTTTTAGGGCCATAGACCCATAGAGCACATTTTAACATTTAGGTCATTATTTTACATTCTTCTTTGACATTTTATTTATATCTAAGGTTTAGTTTAACTGTACTTAATTTTACATAAGTAGACTACATTTCATTTATAAATATCCGTAAACGCAAGCTAGCTGAGACAGCGTAAAAAGAGTTGACAAATTTCGTTAGGTTTATTACTATTAGCAATACATCTCCAATCTAATATTTGTTTAGCTTTATTTCGTATAATATTCATTGTTTGTATAGGAGTGCATTGCATGATGAAGTGTTCAAGGCTATTTTCTTTATGACAAATATCACACAAATCACCCTCGAAAAAATTATGGAGGTTTTTATCGAAATATAAATTATTTGAATTTAATCTCAATTGGGCAATCAACGAAGTTATTTTGTACGGTAAGTTCATTTCTAGGTATTTTACTGGATGCGGGGTTTCGTTCATAAGTTTATCATAAAAACCGTAATGCTTTGACACATGTACTCTTGCTATATCATTTTGGCGAAAGCTATCAATAATAGTACAAAGTAATGACTCAATGTTGCCGCAAAAACGTAATATATCAGCATTTAACATAAAAGAAAACCCGTGACAATCAAAAATATTTTTCATTTGAGTTACCCAGTTGAAATTTGCATTACTTAAGTTTGAATCAGACATTTCTTTTAAGGCATTAAAACAACGTTTTGCATATCGATCATCCGGCATATGAAGTAACTTAACCCAGTAAGATAGAGCTTTTTTTATAACGGTAAATTGAAGCGGTGTTCTTCCAGTTTCAAGCCGTAAGGCATAACCTGGTACATACCGTGACACTCCTAGTGCTCGTCTAATAAATTTCGACTGTAATTTTTCAATTGATTCGTTCTCTTGCAATCCCCATATATGAGCACAATATAATGATGTTGCTTTTACTATAGCATCAAATAATTTTGATTTACTATGCCAATTGCTCATTCTGCCACTACAAATCGTATTCCATACACTGCCTATTGCAGTAGAACCTTTCTGCATGAAAAAATTCACCGTGTTTGTGAAACGGCCAGACGAGTAGAAAGGAACGCCAAGATACGTATACGTATTCACAATTTCTATTACGTTATCACCGTATTTGAATACAGGCATCTTCCCTCTTCTACCACCTTTACTAAATATCATTATTTTAGTTTTATCAACATTCACAGACAAAGATAACGAACTAAAATACTCTCTAAGTTCACTTATTTTACTTTGTAATTCTCCTGGTGTTGAGGCAAATATCGTCATATCATCAGCGAAGCACAAAAGCTGTAGCTGAAAGTCATATTTTATCTTGACGCCAAATATTCCTTTATTATTCAAAAACGATTCGATGTCTGAGATGTATAAATTAAATAATATTGGCGACAGGATTTCTCCTTGCAATAATCCTTCTGTAACGGCTATTTGACCACTATAGCCAGACTCAAGTTTTACAACTGTAGTAAAGTTTTCATATAAAGCTCTAAGCAATCTTATAACTTTACATGAAACGCCAAGCAGCTGCAACTTGTCCCAAAGTTTGTTATGTGGAATTGATGAGAATGCTCGAGCAAAGTCGACGAATAAGGCAAAGACTTTGCCTTTGGATTTACTGAGATTAATTTGAATATTTACGTGTTATAAATTTGACACAAAAATAGCCACAAGATTGCCAACGTAACTAAAAATATTCTAACATTTTTTCATAGATGTGTTATTTTTCAGGGTGCTACTGTAACATTTAAATTTTTAGGTTCGTTTATATTTGTGTTCGTGTTATTTAGGCATACATTTGGCGTTATTTGTATATAAATATAAATTAGAGGCTTTTGGAGACGTTTTAAAGGTCTCAAACCAGTCTGCTGTATAGTTTGATAGATTTGATATGGGGCAAAATCAATTCCCATATTTGTTAAAATTTAGTATTTGTTAACAACGTAATGTAAAAATGCTCACAACTAAAATATTTCTTGGGTTATTGGCCTAAATTTCAATTTATATTGCTGTTAGTGTCCAATAGAATATCCGTTTGGTGTTACTTAAATGGTATTTTGAATTTAGCAAGGAAATCAAATTAAGTAATCGAGGCCCTGTAATACTGAGTCACGAAGATTGGTATTAAGTTAAGTTTTACGTGTTTGGGAGAAATAAGATTAAAGAAAGAATAAGTGTGTTTAAAAACGGAATTATGAAGAAAAGTTGTAACATTACAAGCACTTCAACTCGTTTTACATGAGGTAGTAAAGAAAATTATTTTTTTGTCTCTGAGTTTTCATCTCCTCGAACGTTTCACACGTGAAGTTGCTTGAACAAAAGGGACTTGCTAACATGGCAAATAATGGTTAAATTATATTAAGTTTGTCTTGCCAACAACTATTTGAAAAAATGGTGAAAACCAAATAATGTAGCAGATCAATTAAAAAGTAGTTAGGTGTTTTGTAAACATGCACTATTTGACTTGGTACAATATTTTTGCTGCCTTTCACAAATAGCTAATTATTGTTGGACTTTATAAAAAAATGCGTTTATAAAATGAATTATAATTTAAAAAAATCCAAATATCAGTTTGAGTTTATATGGTACCAGATGTATTGATATCATATCGTAAAAAATGTATGTTTGATGGTTGCGGTATGAGGATCTTCGGGATTTACGCAGTAGTATCCTTTCCATATGTATAGTATATGTATTCCACTAACAATTCTACATGAAGATAAAAACCTGTATTCTCAATGCACTCTAGGTAAGCTTTCTTTGAGCTTTTCTGGATGTTTTCTGGAAACGGATCCCCTTGTTCCAAAAACACTTTGATGCCATATAAAACTTTATGACTTGATGAAATAACACTGTGAAAATTAAAATGTTCTGTTAAACACATCGGCAAAATTACAAAGCTAATTAGTATTAAAATCCAAATGTATGCATCAAAAACTAAAATAAACTCTGAAAATAACAAACTCTTAATTCCTTTAGTACCACAGCTAACAAAATAAAGTGAGCTAAGCGTATTTTCTACTAATAGACTATCCTGCCGTTGTTCATTATCTAAAAACACTAACCAGAGTAAACTAAAGGGATGTTCGTCGTCGTCATCAAGTTCTTC
>JAQFZG010003869.1:0-12770 GCA_034695465.1 Entomobrya nicoleti | reverse complement strand
TTATTATTATATTTCACCTGCCACTGTGCATTTAGTATTACCTTATGACTGAAAATATTCACTTGACTTAAATTATTCATCAGATTTTATTTCTATTGTTAGGCAAATGAAGTGACTACGATTTTTTTTAAATAAAACAGACTTGTATTAGCTCAAGTTTAGTAAAGTAAAGAAAGGAGTAGAATGATGGTTATTATTACAATAGGAGTGAGCACTGCAAACTGCAGCAGCAAAGCAATATATCTATAAAAGCGTATCTCTGTCTTTGTCTGATTTATAAACACAGGTAAAGAACCTCACTAAAAAATCCAAAAGTGCATGTAATAAGGAACAACAATAATAATAAAAATAATCACTTGTCCAACTTCCTAACCATGTGAGTAAGTAGACTGCACACACTACCACACGCTTTTTTACAAACCTAGCCAGCCCTCTCCTGCCCATATTCATATGTCAGCTCTTCTGTCTATCAAAATCTCTTTTCTTGTCTATTCTTCTCATTTCTCCCTCTTACTTTTTTCCTTTTCTGAAAGACACAGAAAATAGATACATGTGATGTGAGTGGAGTTTGAGCACTGAACACATCAAACAAGACAGAAGCAGTGTCTTACTTAAGTTAAGTCTCTTTTTACATCTTTTCGTATAATAATCATAATAATAAAATTTTATTATTTATTTAATACGGCTACTGCTTCAAGACTACCCACCAAAAACCACTTAACCGTCACCACCACCAGCATATCGGCATCGTTGCAACATGTAACATGTCTTGTCTCAAAACAAACAAATCCTCCTCCTTTCAAGTGACTACCATCCATTCTTAAAATATATACGACCAACATACAATATTTTATCCATCTAAATATCTCACATCTTACCCATTTTTGCACCAAATATGAGGAAAATGGGCTGTGTTTTAATGCCTGCCAGGTAAAGAGTGCAATACAAGAAAATCTGATGATGTAAAAAGAATTACGATCCTTGTTGCTGAAACGAACATCAAATTTTTCACAAAAGTTATGTAGTAGCAGAAAGGAACACCCTTGCAGTGTTGTTTATTATTTGTTCGACACAAAAAAAATCAGCCCTTTACCTACACTACTGGGCTTGTTTGTAACAAATCAACATGCCATTATCAAATATAGACAGACAAAGATGCAAAGTTGCATAATAATTTATTGCTTCACCATTCATCTCCACATTTGATGATTTATTTGATTCTCTTTACTTTAAAATAGATCTCATACAAATACAATGAACTTCCAAAATAATTTTAATAACTTTTTTTTGTAAATTTCGTGTAAATTTTAAGAGCTACTTAAAAAAGTCATGCAAGCAAAACTTTTTACTCTTTTTACAAAAAATATATAGAGACTTCTTAATAATAGATAATAGCTGCAGTAACAATCATTACAATGACTCAACCAGGATGACTGATAATAATGCCGAATCAAGCCTTGTTCAGTATTTTACGCTTGCCTTTTTCTTAATCACCATCTCATCCTCATCATCATTTGCCAAGATTTTTGCTCGTTTGTTCGTACTTTGTGTACACATTCAATTGTGTCAATTTTTCTTTTCTTCTTTTTCAGTCTCCATTTTTCTGCTTGTTTCATCTCCTCATTTTTCTCTTCATTTTTTGGACTTCCCCTTTTTACATTATTTTATTTTGGATTTGTATATAAATATTATATAAAAGCAATGACTTTAATATAACATCTCTTACATGAGGAGGGAGCAAGAGAGTACAGTGCACTCGTACTACTCCTCAGTGAACAAAACAGTTCTCATTATGATGATGATGTGAAGACGATGATGAAATAAAGTCAAAAGAAATATAAGAAGAAGAAGGGACTGGGTTTTTTTCTCTGTTCTTCTGTGAGAGAACAGAACACATTATTATCCGTACAAGCAGAACAACAGAGAACAGAGGCAGATTCACAAACAATCGTTATGCTTATTATAAATAAAAAATCTAAGAATAAAAGCTTAGTTTACAGCAAGTGTGAGGAAACTGTGTTGGCTACTCACACTGCGTCTATTTGTTTATTTGGCTTATAAGTTTTATAACTTACAATGATGATGATGAGCTGTTGATGATTATTGTGCGTTTTTATATTTCTTTTATTCTAAAATGACAGAAAGAAAAAATAATATTGTTGTATTCTTTCTGTATTTTGCTCCCGCTGCTTCCTCCACCAAAACATTATTATAAGCTATACTGCTGTTTTCTACAAATAAATCGAGCCTTGTTATAAAGTCCTTCCTTTTTCTGTCACTACACGAGCAGCGACGGTTATATTAGTTTATAATGCTTTATTGTTTTCTATATGCATAAAGTGTAGTCCTAGTGTGTGTTTATCATTAGTTTGCAGACTGTAATAGGATGGCACTGGTGGTGATTATAAAATGAATAAAAAACAAGGAAAATAAAAGATTTTTTTTTGAATTATAAAAGACAACCAACCAAGAAGAGACAAATGAGCACAGCACATCACAAGGGAAATACTCACTTGACTTGGACTCGACTTGGTTGTTGTACTTATTATTGTAAAACAGAAAGAAACTTAAAAAACCTAAAAGCTTCCATTCCAACTCAACCAGCTCTGAACAACGAGGTAGTTGAAGAAACAATATGGAACAGCAAGGGCTATTGCAGATGACGCACAGTTGGAATGACAAGTTGGCTTTCAACAAAACAATGTGATTCACTCCACTCTGTCAAAATTGGTTTCGCTCCCTTTTTTTACTATCATCATCATAACATAATCATCATGCAGTCATTCTTTTAAGTAAAATGGTGCTGCTACTGCTGATTTCACCTAATTTTCTTCTTTTCAACAACTCAACATTTTGTATTTCATCAGAACAATGATTATGTCTGCGCATCTCAAAATCAGAGAGAGAGAATTATTAAATGAGATGTACTACTATAACTGCTACTGACGATAGGGGTTATCACTGCATTTCCTCTCATATATTTCCAGCAAGAATGTATACAAGATGACTTGCTTAAATTTTGGCATACAGCACCAGCGCATGCTGTACGACAACTACGTACCAGCAATAGAAATTTCTTATTACTCGTACAACTTCAGTAGCAGTAGAGCTATTATCAGCGCCAGATATTGACATCGTCATGCAATGCATTAAACCAATTCATTTCACTAGACGCTTGTATCGGCAAATCTAAATCTAACGATGAGACGAAAAAGAAATGAAAGGAAAAGTGTACATGATTTTTATTAGTATCATTATAGCAAATGTACATGCTCCCTTTCTCTCCAGACCACCAATATGCATAAGTAAAGTCACTTGTCGTTCCAAGAACTTGAAATACCCATCTCTTCAGGCTTATTGTGTTCTGTAGACTCCATTCCTCATTCCGATATCTATTTTTCCTAACGAAAAAATCTGACTTGTAATGTAGCGCTGTACTCCTTGCTCACTCACTCACAATCAGTATTGCAAGGGTGCTAGATAAATGAATGCATTGTAGAATGTAGAAAGTAAAAAACAGTGGTTGTCATTTGTTCCTATTTCCGTCTAATAGTAATAGCCATGCTGACTGGAAGGGCGAAAGAGAAATAATAAGAGATTCCAAAAGAAATACTTCCAAGTTGTGCATGCATTCATATAAAAGTAAAGGTTTTTCTTCTATCGACAGAAACTGGTAGAAAACTGATCTGAATAATTCTATCAGTGAGATAAGCCTCGAGAATGGCTCTCTTCATCTTATGGATGGACCCTAATCTTTACTGCAAATCGACTCGTAATACTCCCCAAGAACAATCTGAGCTTTCGATTTTTTTCTCTCTATTTCTAGCTCGCTTTCTTTCTCACTAAGACTCAACTCTCACTGTCGTGCTCTCCCTTTTAACTTCATACGGAGAGAGAACCTCTTCCTTTTTCTTACCTCCTCTACACCACTTTTTACAGTTTAGAACTACGAAGAATACTAGTTGGATATCTATGTTAGTAAAAAAGTGAAGGAACTCACAGCAGTAAAAAGTGTAAGACCGCGTGTGTCTCTCTTTGCTGATCATCGGGAGTTTTCTTCGTTTTTATGCCAGACTGCTCATAGAGGTAGCGTACATAATGTACATAATATAAATGTCTTATAGTAATAGTGTATTGTACTGGTATATAGAAAAAAAGACTTTCCTTTTCTTTCAAACAAGATTCATCTATAAAGGAATTGAGCACGCGGTCGATTCAGTGGTTATCCTACATAATTCGTAAAGTTATTGGAAAATGTCTGAAAAAGATTAAAGGAGAAAATGGGAAGTCAAATTCAAGAACTCATTTTCTTTTCTGGTGTTTCCCTTCTCGTTCTTCTGAGAGAAAAAAAATACATAAACTTATATATAAAAACTTATATCTTATATGTATGTATTATACATGTACAGTTATTTTTTGTACTTTGAGCATTGTGTGTTCTCTAAAATAAAATAATAGCGTTACACGTTGTTGTTACATTCACTTCACAAGCACTCATAAGAGGAGAAAATACCTCTTTTGCCGGTCTTTACTAAAACAGGAGCATAACCATTATCAAAGCATAACACTAATGCTGATACACAAATCTTCTGGAAAAACGAGGAGCTTGATGATGATGACGATGATTATTGTATGGTACTCCTTCCTACTTTCATTCAAGTCATTTCATACTTGTAGGTATAAATTGTAGAGAAGAGCGTACAATCTACCATTCATGTTTCGCTCGACCGGTCATCCCTTTCGGTGGTCTGTGTGTTTTTATACAAGTGCCAAAGAAAAGAGGTACAAAGTAAAGCTTATATAATCTATCGTCTTATATTTTCCTTTGCTTCATTTTTATGAAAAAGAAATCACGAGGATTACATACAGCCATGCTTGCTTTTCCCGTGACTGAAGGAACCTATGGTCATTGTGATCATCATGTGTACAGAGTAAGGTAGTAGTAACGACGGAAGTAAAACTGAAAGCAAATTTCATTCTTGCTGATATACATTCTTATGTATGTGTAGTTAGCAGGAAAAAAAACTTAAAAGAAGCTTGGCATTAAGTCAGTCATCAGTACTGTCGATATACCTAGTATAATCATTTTACAGGAATTTCGGTAATGCATAGAAGCTATATAAGCTATCCACCACACCATCGACCAACTCACCGAAGATTTTCTTTTCGGATCTTATGAACCAAAAATAAAACTGGGCATAATGGACCATTGGCAATAATATAATTTTAGATGAGAGCACAGCGGAGCAGGGAAGCATATAAACATCACCATCATCATCGTAGCAGCAGATTAGATGGATCTACACACACACACTGATCTGATGATAGTGGTGTGGTGGTGAAGAGGCACTTTACCGCATGTATTTTCCTATTATTGCCAGCTCATATACAATCCGGAATGTGGACACCATCATCATCACTACCAGTTTTTTTGTCCCCTTTCACCAAAGTCAAGTCACAAAACACAAGCTTCTTTTGGCTTTAGCTTTTTATATTAGGTCTTAACAACGTTTATACAGTGATATTGTGTAACCTTACTTATTTTTGTCTTGAAACACCACCGCCGCACAATGAGATGAGAGAATGAAATGAATGAACATGAAATCTTTCGGGATAGGTATACCCGTACCCGATCCCTCCATATAATCTGCTTGCGAACTGGTGACTTGTTTCTGGACAAGCTGGAAATGAAAATCCTTCTTCTCACATAATCATACATAAACCAAACCAAGCTGGACCAACACCGCTCCACTGATACATAGTCTTCATGTCGTCATCATCATGATCATATTAGAGCACCATTCAAGCGCTTATAATGGTTTTGGAGAAGATGATACTTATGTAGCATTCCATTGCATTACCCATTACTTACTTGTCTGCTGTGTCGTATCATCGGGAGAAGAAAAAAAAACTAAAAAAGTCAGAGCGGGAGAGAAAGGGAAGAAAGAGCTTACGATTAGATGAATGCTGGTCGTCTGGTGCTGTTGGTCCTCCGTGTCATTTGATCATCGCATCGCAAAAAGGCAAACGAACAAAGTCAGTATGAAACTGAAACCTAGAAGTACGGGGAATAAATATAACAAACGTGGAAAATCTCTCTCTACTTTGTTACTGTATACCAAGGGTTTTGAACTTCGTTGGAGATCTCATTTTTTACAAGGGTTTTCTTTGCCCGGCAGAAAATTTCGGGGATGTATCAAAAATTACTTGTAGGAATATCCATGTCCGTAAAAAAATAACGTACCTACATTTACAAGTGAACTTGAACTGTGTACGAACAGGATGAGAACGTAACTGTTAAAAAGTGAAGCTTTTAGCTTAAGAAAAGAAAAAAAAACGATGCGGTGACTTTTTTCTTCTCATCCGCTACAAAAAAGTTATAATAACTTTTCCCCTTGCTTGCTTTTCAGTAGCAGCGGTAGTGATGGTGGAGTGGCATGGTAGTGTCTGGTGTTACCCTCGCCATCACACATCGCAATGTAAACCGCCACACACATACTTATACTCTCACCATTATCCACACTGCCAGAAAACTCAGCAAGGCAAGAAGCAAAAGATAATAATAAAATGAATCAAGTAGCTGTAGTGGCCGCTCAGCAAAACTCATCTTAGTGAGTTATGGACATTAATTTTTCAGACGGACGGCTTCTTCTCAACCAAAACTTTAACGTAGTTGCAAGAACTCTCTCTCGCTATCTCCCTACCAAACATGCATACATGGTCAATGTTCATGACGTGGATTTATTATGGATCCATCCAATTCCCCATTCTATGCATTTATTATTGGTCAAACTTTCAGTGAGAGAGGTAATTAGTTATATTAGCAATCCCAATTGCTGTTTATTGTGCGAAAAATAGAAAAACTGTGCTGTACGGATTAGATATTTCTATCAAAAAATATTTATTCTCGGTTGGGCTCATGCTTCTCTTAATGCGTCCAGCTAAAACGGTGTAAAATATTGCTACAAAAATAGTTATTTTAAGCATATAAAAGCCTGAATGTGTGAAGCTATGTAGTAGACAGTAAAGGAAGTAGTGAAAATGTATACGTACGTACATAATATATATTTGTACGTGGAAAAAATTACCAAAAAGCCAAGGGTAATCTTACATTTTGAGAATTCATGTCATTGGCAGAGTGGCAACACTATAAAATGAAAACGCGACAGAGAAACTTAAAGTGTGGGATCTAGCATGCCTACTCTTCTCACTGCATTATACTCACAACTCTAAGCTTCAGCAAAAAAACAGTCCATACATTTCAGTTCTTTCTGTGTTTTTTTTACTTTACATCAATTCCTTCTTTCTCGACCGCTGCTTCTTGCTACAACACCTTACTCACTACCACCACCACTCGTGCTACTTACTACTCATCCTTGTTAAGAAAAATAGACATAGAAAAGAAAAGTCTACCAAACTCTCTCACTTTTTTTTTACTTTTTCCTTTTCTCTTTCGTTCTGCTTCCACTTATTTCCCCTGTGCTGAACAATATTTTCTACATGTATATCTCTGTGGATCTTCTCTTGATAATATTTTTGCAGACAAGAATACAATTTCTCGCTTCCTATTCTGTTTTCTTCTATTTGTTCAGTTTTTGGTAATACAATGAAAATGGGAAGTATTGATGGTAGTGTGGTGGTGATGATGATGACTATGATGATCAGACTTACTTAGCACACATCTCGTATCTCCTCTGCTCAGATCGGATCCCCTACTTCTGACTTGTCTTACTATTCTTTCTTGGAAAATATTAAAGAATAAAGTAAACATGTATGAGTTCGTTATGCTTTTTAGTACAGTTCCTTCCTACTTCAATATTGAAAATCCACACGTAAAAATGAAAATCATTGTGATCATCATCATCAATGCCATCACCATGAAACATGATTTTCTTCAATAAGTTATTTTTCTTCATTTTGTTCGCATATAAAGGTTTGTATACCTTACGTACATATATTGAAAGTCGGAAGACTTTAATATTACATAAGTTGAGAAAATTTTTAATTCAAGAGCAGAACCGAACATATCTCACGTAACATTTGAATTAAGACTACCCCAGCAACATCACAGTACTACTAAAACTACTTTTTTACTCGTGTACACATTTCTGTTTAAAAGGCTTTTTCTTTTCTTTTGATTCATTTTTCCCTTTTTTCTTCTCCTTTCTCTAAAAAATAAGCAGTACTTTTTTGCATGCAACTTTAACAAAAAAAATAATAATATACTTAAACCTATGTATTAAACCCACAACCTACACAAATGTGTTTTTTTTACTATACCCTATAAGCTAGGCCATATATATGTATATGTGATATGTGTTCATTGTTTGATTTTCCTCAGTTTTTTCTCAATTCATATTCTGAAAAATGAAGAAAAATATATGTGAGATTGGAAACTGGAAAGAAAATATTATTACGGATTGTTATTATTATTACTTGTACATACTCGTATTATGAAAGGTAATGTGTATTTGTTATGTGGGTATATTGGAAACATCATCGTCTTCGTCATAATCAAAACAGACAACATCACAAGAAAGACGCACAATCAGTAAAAGACAGCAACAAGATCAGAAAAAAGAATAGGTGATAGCAAATGGCACCAATGGCACATACATAGTAGTCACATATGTTATTTGATCAGTGAAACAAGTTAAATTTGAACCTTTTTTTTACTCAACTCAAAAAAGACCTTATTAAGCCGAGTTGAAGTTTGAATCTAGACGAAGGAAGAGGAAGGAAACGGCAAATGATGAAGAAGATCTTGATGATGATGATGACAATGAAAAGAAAAGAAAACTCATGTTCCTTTCTACTTTCACTAAAGTCAACTTCCTCCGACTAGAAAAAAGAAGAAAATAATAATAATCACAATCAGCCATATAGGTATATATGTATAGCCAGGGAAAGTAAACCATGAAGAGTTTTCCTTGCATGTACATATTTATATTTACGGATTTTTTCTCTCTCTCTTTCTAGAAAGATGTGGAAAATAAGTATAAAAACATGAGAGGTCTTGCTTGTTGTTTTTTGTCAAGGGAAAAGTTTTAAGATGACTACTTTGCTCTCTGAAGCTGAAGCAAGACAAGCAAGAAGACGGAGGGCTCGGCTGCTCTCTCTCTCCTACGAAATCAACAACAATAACTATATTCATTTGTAAAAAAATATATTCTGCTACTGCATTCAATAAAGCCATGAATGTACAGTCGACCTACCAACTAAATTGGAAAATAAGGCATCTGATTCTGTTGATGATGGCAGAGAGGAGTAGTGGTGGTAGATGTGTGGAGTGTAAGGTTGAATACACACGTTACTACAATATAAAGCTTCTCAGGAAAAGGGAAGTAAAGCTTGTTAAAAATATCTGCTTTCTTCATTTTCCTGATGGTGGTGGCGGTGTGCTGCGCTCCTGGCTTCTTTTCTTGGCATCTTTTCATTTGTTCTCCTTTTTTCTTTCCTTCTTCCTTGCTTACTCTCATTTTCTTCTTGTGATTTCTTTTTTTCTCCGAGGTTTCTGGCACTTGACTTTCGTCTTTATTAACAAGACAAGAAGAAAGCTTGTTTAGTAGAGGAGAGCAGCAATAACAACGACAAGCACATATAAAATGAGAAGGAGGTGGGGAGGTGGAGCCCGCGTCTTATACGCAACAACAGTGATAACAAAAATGATGATGCAACTTGAAGAAAATTACTCGGTGACCCTTTCCCTTGATGATTCCAATGATTACATTAGTAGTGCTCTAAAAAGTTACGCTACTGTACTCTCTACTCACTTGCCTTATTATATCTTATATGCTCACTCTCCCACATGTCTATTCTCTTTTTCTGTTTCCTCCCTGTCAGCACAAGAAGCTAGTTAAGTCAAGTGCCAACGACGTGTCTAACCAGAAAAAAAAACTATTCTGACTTGGTTTAGTTAACAAAAAAAGGGGACAAGGATGAAGATGAAGACGAGAACTCTGCTGAAAAGAAGGCGGAAAGGGTTTCCCAATCATCATGGTCAGGATGATGATAATGATCTAGACATCTCAGTTTGAACGAAACTAGTCTAAAAATAATAACGAAAAAAAGATTCATGCATCCGCATATTTTTTGTGCTTATCCGTCTCAAACAAGTCAACAGTTTCAATTATCTTTTTAATATTCAATTTAACCATTTCAATTAAACCTTGATTCGTTGCTTTGTCGCAACTTTTATAATATTTCCGAAAATAGATTATCTAATTTTAACATCTTTAATTCTTCTTTTCAAGGAATTATCATCAGAATGACAAAAAGGAAATTTTCATTCTGCCTAACAATAATGATAATAAACTGTCACCAAGTTTGTCATCATGAAATGGACATCATCATGTATACGTACACTCATCATTTTTATAAGATGGTAATAATAAAATGAGGGTTTAGTGCTTTGCAACGTATGATGATAAGACCCGCAGATAAAACGCTACACTTTAGCTTTATATGGTTTATTATAATTTTCTCCTCTCCATTCTATTCCGTTTTTTTGACAATCTTCCCTTGTAAATGTCAAACAAGTTTGTTGTGTTATTATATGAATGTGATGATGTGTGTTTTTGATGTGATATGATGATAGCATGTTGCACGCAGTCTGCCTTTTTCATATTACGTGTTTTGCTTATATCATTATAATTTTCCTTCATATAATAATAAAAAATTAGCATATATCAAAGTGTGCAAGTCTCAAGTCGTCCCATTAGTACAAACGCTTCTGTTCAAAGAGTCGCAAGAATCTTCTCGTCACAAAGCTTTTTAAACGGGATCATCAAAATGCATTTAAAAGGCATTTCCTTCTCTGCTCCTTACAAACTCTCGAGTAAATTATGTTACAAATACATGCATACATACATTCATAATTGAAAGTAGGTATTTTATAAAGAAACATCCATTTTAATAATGCATTCCTACTTTGCTAATGTTATTACTATTATTATCATTACCGCTACAGATGCTGCGAGTTTGCTGCTAGAAGCTATTCGTCTCGTCTTCTTCTGCAACAACTTGTCATCAGCTCGGTATAATGGAAGAAGAAAGGAGGCATCAAACAGCAGCATCACCAGAGGAGTATCATCATCGTCGACTTCGTCCTTCTCAAAGAAAAAGTCTTTATAATCTTAACGAGCAGCTAGTTTTATAGTTTTCTCTACGTCCTCCTCTCCTTTTTATTATTATGCTACTCTTTCAACTCGTCGCTTGCTGCTAATAGTCTACTGTAGTCGCATCAATTTACCAAGTCCCAAGTGGTCCCAAAAGTCAAAAGTAAAGTGAGTCAAGAAGAGAGAGAACAGTCGATCTTATCCTCCTGGTTTGATTGTTATTATAATAATTCTAATGATAGTTATGATTATCTATCTTAACAACTTTACAAGCTTATATCACAACTACATACATATACATGACCACTCAAAAACTGTGTACATACGCTTCTGTGAGACCGAACAATAATCAAACCAGTAATTGCCTGCTCTTTCAAAAAAAGATGAATATCTGATTAGTTGACCAAAAGGAAAAAATAAAAATATTTTATTAGAAGGACCTGATGTTGTATATCATACTATAACACATACATATATTATGCATATGCATGAAAACTTTTTAATAATAATATTCATACTTGATATGCTGTGATATTTTTAATGGTGAATGGTGATGATGTCTATTACATGATTCATCTTGATTTTATTCCAAGAAGTACGGTTTCGACGATACGTAAGAATGATATGACGAGGATGATTGTCATTCGATGCAAATTAGGTGAATGGTTTGTACAGGTTTGTAGATGTACCTTGACGCAACCACCTGGCCTCCTTTTTTCCAGAACACCTACAAAACATACATATTTATATCCCAAAACAATAATTTCACTTGGCATTAATAAAATATAAAAGGAAAAGTGGAAATGGATTAAATAAAATGATTTCTTGATGATGATTACAACTACGACCATCTTATGATCAGAGAAGAAATATATACAAATGTTGGATGACTGACACATTATACCCTTTTTACAACAAGCATGCTTACATGTAACTCTATTTACATACAATCCAATTAATTTCATGTTCGTACATATTATTTTCCCATCTTTGATTTCCACTTGATACTAATCCTTCTTGTCTCTTGTAGCATCCTCCTTTTAAATCCACTTTAATGGATGGGTTACAATGATTTAAAATTCAACAAAGCATCCTTCAAAAACTCCCTCCTTTGCTGTTACTTTTCTCTCTCTGTAAAACAACTGGATATGTAATTTTTTATTGTAATTGCTGAGGAGTATCATTATTTATGCTTGCGCATTTTATTTAATTCTACACTTTCATTCTTTGCGACTGACACAAAAAGCAACAGAAAATCAGGCAGTCAATGGAATAAATAGAAACTAAAATCATCATCAACAGCATCTAAATGTATTATTTCCCTGTTGTTTTATGCTGTGCAATTATTTTTTCTTAGGATATCTCTCAGTAATTGATATGCTCTTAAACTTATATCCGGAGATGAAAATTCTCACCTGCGGACAACTTAACTGACTAGATTTCCATGTAAAAAAATTTTGTTCAGATCTCTTGTTAACTATCTCTGATTTTCCAGCAAAGACTTAAAAGTCTCGAATTTCACATCTGTTTATTATTATTTATTAAAAATTATTTACAATTATTATGCTGATAGCAAGAAAGCAAAAATTAGTTCACTGATGATCATTGCATTAATCATCATTGAATACAATTCATCCCAAAATGTTTTGTTAA
>JAQFZG010003868.1:0-12770 GCA_034695465.1 Entomobrya nicoleti | reverse complement strand
TACAGGGCAAATGCACCTTCTACATTTAGCTTTTTACACTTGCATGTTATAACATTCCAAATAGCAATGTTGTCTTTCTCAACCAATAATCACCACCGCCACTACCACTGCTGCTATTATTATTATGGCTGCAGCGGTAATGCATTCTTCATCAACCAAAACTGGACATTATCTGGAGGCAAGAAAATGTTTCTGACCCGGCCCAGGCCGGGAAGGGCCGCTGGCGGCCCAGGTCACACAACCCCTCCGAAAACAGAGAAGCAAGCCCTCTTAATAAATATTTAGCTAGACGTCCGCTCATGCCCTTGCGGCCAATCACATTTCAAAACCGTCGAGGGCAAGGGCAAGAAATTATTTATTAAGAGGGCCGCCCAGGTAACTTCATCTCCAAAGGATTTGGCGTATTTCCGGTATATAAGACCTCGCAACACTATTTAAATACAAACTACTTTACATATCTCCAGGGATACAAATTAGCTTGGCAGATTGGGGTGTACATATAAAAGATAATCTCACTACTCCCGAAGCGCTCACTTAAAAAGCCATCTTAATACCTATCAACTCGAGACAGCATATCAGTGCGGTTTATGTCAGCAGCTTCTTGGATCAGCAAGTGGTCTCTAACAGCACATTCAAAGACATACTGGAGAGAAAGCTCACCGATGCAGTATATGTTCTAAGGCATTTGCAACAATGAGTAATCTTGCTCAACATGAAAATGTTCACAAGGACATGAAGCAGTTCTCCTGTACACATTGCGACATGAGGTTTACATCCAACGGAAGTGTTAAACGACATATAAATGTTCACAGTAGTTTAAAAGCTTATACTTATGAAATATGCGCCAAGTCATTTGCCGATGCAATGAATTTGAGGATGCATATTAAAGCAGTTCATCATCAAATAAAAGATCAAAAATGTAGTTTGTGTAGTAAGCAATTCGTTTCCAGAGGAGAATTAATAAAACATTTGCGAGTACATACGGGTGAAAAGCCTTTTAAATGTAATGAATGCTTTACTGCCTTTAAAAATAAGAACAGCTTGAAAAATCATATAGCACTTCGTCATAAATGATTTACCAAGAATAATAGTTACAGAATTAAGTTTTCGGATATTTTGTGCATGTAAATAAAGCAAACTATCAAATTGAGGTGGAGGAAATAAACAAATTGGTTATTAAATCAGTTTATTATTTTGTTCTGTCCTTTAAAACTTTTTATGTAACCATTATTTAGGATCAGTTTATTAACTTTGACCTCACCTTAAAGGGCATGCTAAAAAAGCCTAATCTGGCGAATTTTGGAATAGCATCAAGTGATCAACGAAAACAAAAGCATACACAATGGGGATAGGCTGTTTAGTTGTAAAATATAGAAGAATAAATTTATAAGTAAAAAAACAATAGAACGGTTTGACAATTATTTTAAAAGTTACAGGTGAAATTTAGTCCAAATATGATTCCAAACTCATATTATGACAGTTCATTATAAAATCAAGAATCACAAAAATAGTTTGTGTGGCCAGCAACTTATTAAAAGAATCTTAGCATCATTGTACATGCGAGTATAAAATATGAAGAAGCTTCTTGATGATTCAAATGTTCCACATATGTTTAACGATAAAAAGACCTCATTTCTAATTTTGTATTTTTTATGTCCTAGATCATTATTTAATACAAATTCATGTCTTATTATTTATTATCATGATAAATTTTGTTATATAAATTTCCCCCTTTACATTGCATTGCTTTGACAACATTATGCATTTTTTGAAATATATAAATTCATACATAAAATATCAATATAAATAACTTGTTTTAGTAAACGGTGAGATATCAGTGCTAGCTCCAAAGGTTAAACTATTTCTATGGCATGAATTAAAAAGTATTTATTGTACATGTGTGTTCTGGAACAAATCTTTATTGTAACAATCTGGTTGAAATTTCACCTTAATTTACACACAATTAAATAAAGTCGTAGTAATTGAATCTTGACATTGACATCCCGGATATTCTAGAACAACCAGAAAAAATAGAATTTTTGATTTTATTTAATACAGATCACTTAGTAGACATAAATCAGCAATGGCTACGCACTTTACTAGCTAAAAACTAAACCCAAAAACATTATTTTTCCTTAATTGTGTGGTTGTTCTAAATTAATTATGAGTTTTCAGATGCCTCGCCAGATTGCTTGAATTTGAAAAGGCTATGCTGCATTTTAGGCATTTGTACGGCTTTTCCCCGGTGTGAACTCGTACATGAATAACTACTTGATTTTTGCAGGAGAACTGTTTACCACATATATCGCATTGGTAATCTTTTATTCTGTGATGAACTGCTTTAATATGCCGCTGCATCTTTGCTCGTTGTGCAAATGTTTTTGAACATATTTCACAGGCATAAGGTTTTAAACCGCTGTGGAGAAGAACGTGTTGGTTTAAATAACTTTTCGTTGTGAAATATTTATGGCATATTTGACAGCTAAACGTTTTAGTTCCAGTGTGAGACTTTTCATGTCTTCGGAGATTTACCATCTGTGTAAAGGATTTGTTGCAAAGATCACACCGATATGGTTTTTCTCCGGTATGTGCCTGAATATGGCCTTTGAGAGCAATTGCTGACGATAGAAACTGGTTACATAAATTACACTGAAACGCAGTTTCGGTTTTGTGTGTGTTTAAATGGCCTACTAAATCAGTTTTACGCAAAAATGTTTTCCTGCAGTGATCACACTTGAATGTTTTGATTCCACTATGCACTATTTCATGTCTTTGGAGTCTAGAGACTTCAGAGAATGACATTTTGCAAACTTTACACGCAAATGGCTTTTCACCAGTATGAATCGCAATGTGAGCTCTTAAATTGTTAATTTGTGCAAATGACTTGTCACACAATTTACAAAAATATGGTTTCTCGGTGATGTGGCTGCGAAGGTGATTGAAGAGATGGCTAACGTCCCCAAATGGTTTATTACAAAATAGACACTTTTGAATGCCGGAATGAATATTGGAATGTGCTCGTAAACTCTTTTTTGAGCTTAACACTTTGTCACATGTGACACATCTAAAACTCTCCATAGCCATGTTGATTTGCTCTAATCAATCGTTAACCTGGGAATGTTTTGAAAATGAAATTAAACTTAGAAATGTGTGGGCGTGAAATGCACTTTAATTAGAATGTGTATCTCTCTGCACTTTTCAAATTGAACTCAACGGCATTAAATGAATTTTCACCGAAATTTGTTAAATTTAATTTGGCTTTGAATTTAAATATAATCAAATTTTTACAAACACAAACTCATGTCAGCTTACGAGCAACCACGACACTGACATCGTTAAGATGGTACGAGTTGAATCTTGAAGCAATGTAAAATGTGTTGATATGCAATTACGGCAACGATATGTACGTGCCGAGCCGCCTGCATGCAAACCTTTTTGTATTCTTGTCCAGCCCAGCTAGTCAAGCTAGACTCACCATGTACCTTCATAAAACAAATAAATTTTAAGTTCCTTCCTCGTGCTGCTTAGGATTGTATCTGTCCACAAGTTTCGTGCTTGGTGCATTTTTTAAAGCTATGTGAGAACTGAGTATATTTGTTTTGTACATCTCTTATTGGTGTTGACCGGTAGTTATAAATTTAGATTGGATACCTATAAAGCTAAGGCACCACAGATATGTCCCGTAATATTACTGAGATGTAATCTATTTTTGACTTAATGTCATGCATCTGCATAGAACGTTTTTCTGTGGAGTTTCAAATATCAGGCTTTGATAGTAATTTCTGTGTACGTGAACAGGAAAAGGTACATTTTCAAAAAAAAAATCTCTTGCAAAATAATATGCAAGCCCTACACAAAAATGTAGTAGAAGTTCCTATGTATTTACCTAACTAAACCATTTGGCGTTTTTAATGTGTATATGCAGGGGAAGCTAAAATTACCTACCTGTAATGAAGCCTAATTGACTGACAACGAGTAACCTTACAATGATAGTTTGCTCATATAGTACAATGAATGCAAAAAGCTCTTAAACATACAAAATAGTGTGCGGCTGGTTGTTCTGCGTATGACAATCCAGACACATACGTTGTATTCATTTTCCGTGAGTAGGTAGTGAGTAAAGTAATATTACCTTACACCATGTAGTATACATTTATATCGTTGTAATAGAAGTGTAGTAAACGAAAACATTTTGTCCAAAATTACAAATCAATTTAGTCTGCTAATAATTTTCGACATCAACCGACTACAAATTTTTAACCTGTTTAAATTTATATCGGAGAGTTCAAGTCATCAATCCGAGTTATCAGGAATATCAGTGTGCATCTCTGCAGCCACATTGTGTGGTCAACAATTACAAACAAAGCGCTTGGGGTTGAGAAAGTTCCATCTTGACAACCACTCTTCCAATTGGCCAAAGCGTTGAGTTTAAAACCAATGAAAAATCAGTAACCTTTTTTAAACTACATTTAAATCAGGAAAAAATCCGTAAAGAGTAGTACTTATGACTAAAAAGCTGAATAGAAAGCATAAATAAGGCAGGAATAGAACAGCATATAAAAAAGTTAATCAATCAAAAGTGACGTGCATTCACCAAACACTCCGAACGTTTTGTAATATACTTTTGTATCGTATTTTAAAGCCGTTCCAATGGCTCCAGAAAAGCTAAAATGTTCTCGCTGTGATAAATTGTTTAATTCAAAAAAATATTTGCAAGCACATTTCAAAATTCATCTTGGAATTCACAAATGTATATTTTGCAGCCGAACGTTTTATTGTGCCAACGAACTTTTTGATCATTATTATCGACATATAAACGAGAAACCGCACTTTTGTGATATGTGCGACAACTCGTTTACAACAAATGCCAGTTTAAGGGCACACATCAACATCCACCTGAACGAAAGACCATTTTCATGTAATGTTTGCACAAAATCGTTCTCTCGTGAAGATAGTCTCAAAAAACATCAATTAGTGCATAGTGGAGTTAAAAGGTTTAAATGTATTCAATGTGAAAAAACATTTTCCTACAAAAGTTCACTCGTGTCTCATTCGAATACACATCAATCAGAAACACCCTTTAAATGCTATTTGTGTCCCAGGTCTCTGGGCTCCGCCATAGCTCTCAAAAATCATTTGAAACGTCACACTGGAGAGAAGCCATATCGTTGCACGATTTGTAATGCAGCCTTTGCGCAAAAGAACAATTTCAAGAGACATGAAAATGGTCACTTCGACAATAAACGATTCAGCTGTCAAGTATGCCAAAAAGGGTTCACGACCAAAGCTAGTTTGAAGGAGCACAGCACAATTCACACCGGCTTAAAATTATTAAAGTGTGAAACATGCGGTACAACATTTGCAAGAAGATCAGACATGCAGACTCATATTAAAGCTATTCATCTAAAAATAAAACTGCACATATGCAATCTATGCGGAAAAGAGTTTTTATCAAAAAACAGAATTAGTGGCTCATACCATGGTTCATACTGGGGAAAAACCTTTTAAATGTCCAATATGATTCACTGCTTTTTCAAAATTGGGTAATATGAAATGTCATATGATTACTATTCATAAGTGAATTAATTTACTCGTTACTCCTGAAGTAAAACTGTTTATCTGAATTCAAAAAATTCTGTCATCAACAACCGGTCCCAGACGTTACCTTGAAAGGCGTACTGGTAGTAAGCTTCGTGGTTTTCACAGCAAATTATTGCACACAAGATTGATATTTGAAGATATAGAGGTTGGCAATAGGAAATTAAGCGTTACACCTGTCCAGCGTGTTGCAAGCAATTTCCAAAAACTAGCGAGTTAAATAAGAACATAGAGAGCTACCAATTCGATTGGTTAGGAGAATAGTTTGCTGATAAGAGTAAATTAAAAGGAAAGTGTAAACCGGAAAAAGAACATTTAAGTGTGGGTTTTGCTTGTATGTTTTCACCATGAAGTCATGTAACGTGACATATGGCCATTTATATAAACTGATAATGAGTGAACCATAAATTTGAATTTAAGAGTATTTTAATGAATAACCACTTCTTTAACTTGTGTAATTTTAATTGATAAAATTATTTCCAATTCTTGTGTTTCTGAAATTTATAAGTCGTCGAAGTCATGTTTGAATAAAATGGTTAATCGAAATAAATCAGTGTTTGAAAATGAGGAAATTAAGCTTTTGATGTAGGAAATATTTTAAGTGATCATTGCGTAACAATTTGTTAGTTTTAAAAATCTTCAAGTTAAAACTTCAAACAAATAACAAATTGCCAAAAAATAAAATACGACAACAATATTGCAAAGTATATTTTATTAACAATTGTGTTGGGATGGTTGTAATGCATTTTGGCTTAGATCATTTTGTGCAACGGTTAATTCTAAACAGTATGGACACTTGACTAAATGCACGTATGCATGTTATCTTTTCTTATGGACAATATCTGTGCTGTCCTGCAATATGCTTAAGTATGTGAGCAGCACATGCGCATAAATTTTACCGGTCTTTCACTAGGACCGCTGGGTTGTTTATAAAGTTAAATTATTGGATTCTACTAGTAGGCATTCATGCATTGTTGCTTCGTAGGGACTTAATTTAGTGATACGTCTTAAGTATTACATGCATACTTTGACTCCATGTTATTTATGGTGGATTAGTATATCTGATCTTAACGTGTTTTAAATACAAGGTACCGAATGAGTTAACTTGCACCAAAATTACTTTTTCACATGCACTTCGTAGCGGACATCACACAGACGCAGCAATGCAACATTGAGGATCTTTTTTGTCTACTTTATAGAGATATTGAGCTAGAATGATAGAGTATGTGCATGGTAGGCAAACTGCAGCTGCGTGTTAATATTTGAATACATGCATTAGTAATCTTATTTGTACATCTGAAAGGTCTTCTGAGACGACCATATGTTACATCTACTTACGTCTGCACATGCAGGTAGTCACGTATACAGTTAAATATACAGTCGTAGTATAAATATAATTTTTGTCATTCGAGATTCAGACTAACTGAAATTCTTCGCATGTAACAGTTACTGGCATATCTTTAAAACTTGCCGCAAATAGTGAATGTTCATACTTAATCTCTGCAAATCAAAACAAAAATTGAGACGTTTCTTTGAAAAATTTGGTTTACAGCTAAATCTGAGCATAAATCAATTTTCGAAGTGGCAAGGGAATTTTACCTAGGCAATCATTTTCGATCCATTTTATTCATCATTTTGTGCTACAAATCTACAGGTACAGATTAGTCGACAAGGAAAAATACTAGAAAAATCAATAAAAATTACCTTCAACATCAATATTATATATGACTAAAGGATTCTGATTATTTCCACAAATTTCTTAGTTAGTCGTAACTGAAATAAACCAAGATGAGTAACGATAACTTTAAATGTGACACATGTGACAAAGTGTTAACCACAAAGTGTAAGTTACGGGTACATTCCAGAAGCCACGTACGAAATCAACAATGTATATTCTGGTGCAAACAATTTCCAAAGATTTCCAATCTCCTTAACCACATCTTAAGTCACATAAGAGAGAGACCATACGTTTGTGATTTGTGTGGTGAAACGTTTTCACGAAGTGCTCACCTGAGAACTCATACTAAAGTTCATACCGGCGAAAAACCTTCTCGTGCCACATTTGCCAAAGTTCATTCACCCAAAGCAGCAATCTTAAGTCACATGAGTTGCTGCACAGAGCGCAAATCAAAAAATTCAAGTGCAATCAGTGCGAGAAATCTTTTCTTCATAAATCAAGTTTAAATAGGCACCTTAACACACATAAATCAGAAACGACTTACAAATGTAACTTATGTCAACGATTTCTGGCATCAGCTGTTGCTCTGAAAAGACATATACACTGGCATACAGGAGAGAAGCCTTACCGCTGCGATATTTGCAGTAAATCATTTTCACTTAAGTCTAACCTAAAGAGGCATGAAAGTTCACACAGTGGATATAAACGGTATTGCTGTCAAATATGCCAGAAAAAGTTTACAAGGGAAAGTGGTTTAAACGGACACATGCAACTGCACACCGGTTTAAAGCTTTACTCGTGTGAAACCTGCAGTACATCATTTGCTCAAAAGGGCGACTTGCAGAAGCATGTAAAAGCAGTCCATCTCAGAATCAAGGAGCACAAATGCAATTTGTGCTTCAAGCAAGTTTGCACCAAAGGTGAATTAGTAGCTCACATGAGGGTTCATACAGGTGAAAAGCCATTCAAGTGCCAGAAATGCTTCGCTGCTTTTTCACAGTCAAGTAATTTAAAGGAACATGTGAAAGTACATACTGGCGAAAAGCCATATAAATGCCAAAAGTGTTCCTCTGCATTTGCACTTGGCGGCAACTTGAGAAGACATCTGGCGACTCATAAGTGAGGAAATAAGTTTTGTACTGATTTTAAGCTGTGTCAAAGAAAAAAGAGCACAGAAATTTGTAAAAATGCCAAATGAACGCGAAATCAATATTTTAATTTGAAGGCTATTTATTCAAAAGTTTAACTAATTTAAGTTTAAGTATGTCTTGTTCTTAAGTTTTATGGGATTCCAACTTTCAGCAGGTGAAGCAATTGATAAATAACGAAATGTTTTACCACTGCTTTATAACTGGTGCTGTACGACAGCATATATTAAAGTTGAATATTTATCTACGCGTGGGACCATAGATGGGTATTACATTATACCTAAATAGTTTGACAGTGTTCAGTGATTCAAATCTGGGAAAATTATGTATATGTAAACGGACCGAAGCCCAAATTGTAAAGCGAATGTTCGTAGTAGCTCAATCCTGTATTACTGCTGTTATTTGTACATTTTAACCTTTTATTTGTACCATTTCTGGCTGGAGTTTTGAATTATATACAGGAGTGCAAGTAAACTTCTTGAAAAGCGTAATTTATGTATATTTTTGAAAAATATTAAAAAAAAATACTTAAAACTTGTAATGAAAGTTTTATTTTGGCAAATATGTAAGTATGCAAAATGCTGCATTTAACGACCAACTTTTTAAATGAATTATTTACATTCTTTTAGCCTGAGTACAATTAAAAGTAAACTGATGTATTTCAAGTTATAATAGAAAGAAAGTTGCTCATATTGCTCGGATTGTACAATTAATAATGAGTATTTGTGACTGCATGTGACAACAAGATTGATATGAAAATGAATGAAATGAAAATGGACTTAATTTCTCACTATGAAATTTGTTCCCACGTTAATAGTTACACTTAAGAACGGACTTTTATCCTGTACGCAATTATTTTTCACAGCGTCATATCAAAGTTTTGATTAAATTATTTAAAGTGTGACTACAATTTATTTACTTTAAATAAATCTGCATGTATTAAAACATTAAAATCAAGCTTAAGCTAGTTTTGTGGATTTGAAACTTTATCTACTGTGTCGAGAAAATTGGTCCCTTCATCTTAAAGATTATGAATTTCAAATACAATTTTAATCAACTACTTTTAAAATCTCCTATTGTTTACCTTTGTTGTTAAGGTCAATAAATAATTTAATTTTGTAATTTAAACAATATCTGAGTTAGGAAATGCTATTGGACGATTTCTGTTAATAAGTACTATTCAATATTTACTAGTAAAGATTTTAATGGTTTTTTATCACAATAATTAAATGTTCCAATTTCCTATGTATTTTTGAAATTTTGCATGCATGCTAGACTCGTAAATTGACTCATATATTTGTTGTCAGGACTCCAAGCTAAATATCCATTAAAATAATTCAACATCAAGCATATTTTTATAATGCTTTATTTACCAATTAACAACTACTTATGCAGTATGGGATTATATCGTAAGTTTTGATTAGCATTTTGGGATTGTTCTAATTAATCTTCCCATAAATGCCTGCTGATTACACATCGAGTCGTAAAAATATTCTGTTTTACTTCCATGCAGTAGTTATTGGTAGTTTTTTTGCTTAATATGTATGTATTAAAAATCGCCTTAAATCAATGCTATCATATCATGCTGTATTGTAGGGCCGAGAATTTCACGGATCGGGAGAACTTAAGCTTTGCTTTTATATTCAATACCAATTTTTATTGCTAGCACATACAATAATGAATACATTTCATTGCAGTACAGTGTATGCAAATACATTAAATGTATCAACTAGCAAACCTATACAAAAGCCGTAATAATATTCCACATAAAGTGATAGCAGTATAGTCTCAATATATTAGTGTTTATAGTTCGGATTATTTTACCTTCAATCTTCGATCGACAGAGTTTTTAGTCAATAATCCTACACGCACGTAAAGTTTTGTATCCATGCGCACAAGTATACATAATTACATGTGTTACCAAAAATAAGTACCTCAATATTTTGTTGGGTCATGTTTATGCTACACTTATTAAGTAGCCGAATCGTATGCCCTACTATAGCCATATATGTCCAATGTGCAAACTAGACCAAGTTATATTTGTATGTTCTTGAATGTAAGACAGTGATGAGTGGTTTTATTTGTATCATTTGACATTCATCGTACTAGAAAAGCTGTTCATAACTCACGTTCATTCTTGGCGACCTCTTAAATTTTTAAGGGCCTGAATCATACTTGGTTTCCCAAAGTTCTTATAAATATATTCCCAAACGGTAATAAGCCAACTTTGACGTCCTCTGAATTGGCTTAATAGTGTCACGGATACAAGCGAGATGGATCTTGAAAGCTTGCTTTGTACAACATCTGAGAATGTGCCTAGCTTCAAAAGCAATTTAAGCCAACGCAATGTAAAAAATCGTACGCATTCATTTTCTATTGTTTGAAAACATTGTTGTTTGTTGGAAGTGAGCTTATTTTTTATTTTTGTCTTTATCCCCGTTCATCTTTCCATATAAAAAGGAAAACAAACTTTAAAAACACAATTTATTCCAATGTTTCATCTGATAAAAGTAAAGAAATTTATTTAACTAAAAGTTTCTCCTTGATATTGCATGTCTTTGGTTCATATGGAGACTTTAATACTTTAAAGCAATTAGGAAATTAAATTAGTTTTTTTTGTTAAAATGATTGACAATTTTAAAAGTTCGGAATATGAAAAAATGTGCATGTTTTGCAATTTCTCACAATATTAACATACACTTCGTACAAATAATTACAATATCGTAGTAATTTTAATATGATTTAGTTTATCATTCAGTCCTTGTTGTTCGACCAGTGTATAATTATCGATCTTTTTTATTGTTCGAACAAAAAAAGGTGTCCTTTAGGTAAATTTATAGTTCATTGAAGCAGAATTTAAGGTTTCATCTTATCTTTTAACGTTCACGGTCCCCAAAAAACTGAATATAATTTTTATTTATTACAATTACAAATACACACTAAAAAAACCATTCATTTTTTAATTTATTTTCTATTGTTTATAAAATTCTTTAAAATATTTCTAAGAATGAAGAACACCACGTCATCGATTCTAGGAGACACGATTATTAAAACATGTATTTTTATTTCAATTCTTATTTTTGTATAAATAGGAGGACCTTTCTAAGCAAATATTGAATTCGTAACTTTCGTAATTTTATTTAAATTTAATGAATTTTGAGTGAATAAAAGTTTCAAGTTGAGCTTCACTTAAACTGCAATGACTCATTTATGTAATAAACTGATAATAAAAAACGTTTTGTTTAAAAAATTGCAATTTAAAGAAATATATGAATACATCACATAATAGTTTTCATTCAATAATTGGCTAATCATAACCCAAAAAATGTGTCATATACTGAGAAAAGGTAGATGACGACTGAGTTTAAGTTTGTGAATGCATCCTTGATATTGTCATTTATGAAGCATATGATGGTTAAAAGGCCGTTAGTCTTAAAATGTTGAACCAATTCGATTCATTTTCATTACACAAGGTGCTCTTGACTAGAGATATCTTTCTGTCAAGTTTTAGTGTAATGACGATTAAAACACGTTTGTCCCGATTGAGATAAATTGTAGATTGTATTTTTTTAAATTCGGACGTTTTGAATTTTTTGTAAATTTGGATTTTTTTAGATCTTTTTGAATATTTTGATTTTTTGGAATTTTTTGAAAATTTTGATTTATTTTGGAAATTTTTTGGAATTTTGGATTTTTTTTGGAAATTTTGATTTTTTTGGAAAATTTTGATTTTTTTGGGATATTTTGATTTTTTTGGGAAATTTTGAAATGTTATACAGGTACAGGTAGCCCTTGACTAGAGGTATCTTTCTGCGAAGTTTGAGCTTCCTAGGTGAAACGGTCTAGGTGTAATTACGATTAGAACATATTTGTCCCGATTGAGATAAATTATAGATTGTGTATATAAGTATATAACGACAATTTATTAACAAATTACATTTGGACCATTATAAATATGTACATGTAAGGTAAAGTTACTGCAATATATAAAACACCCTGCAGTACTTCTTGAAATTTTTCATTCATATTAAATCTATCAAAAGTATTTCTCATAATATTAAAGTTAAAAGTAAACTTTAAGCTTAAGACATAAATGACAGCTGTACTGCTTAATTCCTTCAGTCCAGTCCCACGTGTCTATTTAGACACGCTACGTGTCTATATAGACACGTGAAAAATGGCGTCTACATGTCTAAATAGACACGTAAAAAACTAATTAATTTAACTGATTTGTTTTAATTATATTTAAGTGCACAATGGCCTAATAATTTTTTTTAAATGACATAAATAATCAGAAAGACGAGCTTGATTTTCTGATACAAAGTTTGTTTAAATTGGTTGAGTAG
>JAQFZG010003867.1:0-12772 GCA_034695465.1 Entomobrya nicoleti | reverse complement strand
GCTGATGAATACTGAAAAATGTTGCTGAACATATTTGCATGAAAAATTCTAAAAATATACTTTAATGGGTTAATAATTCTACCCATTAGCAAAACCTTCAGCATCACAATGGGAATCATGTAAATACATGATTTGATTACCAGTAAGAATTTAAGAAAATGTTAGTATTAAGTATTATGGATTTTTACGACATGCTTATATTATTTCATAATGTAATGAGCACAAAAGTTTTAATGTACACTTATTTCCAGCAATGAACATAGGGCTGTAAAAATAATGCTTATTATGGATAAAGAAGGTATTTCCTGATTTAATTGAAGTAATTTATTTTATTGAGAATGTAACAATAGGTCACGAATTAGTAATATTAACATTTCCCAAATATTATGATTTAAAATAAAATAAACCCGGCTTAAGAGCGATCATGACGACGTTGCTGAATTAATGCGACTTAAAATGACACTAGTGATGTCATGTGTTGTTGCTTTAAGAAAAGTTTTAACATTGATATGTCACATGAGCTGCGTTTGATATTTTAACAATTGACCCCGATTTCTGACCCTCCTAGGTGACCTTGACGTAAGAAGACATACAATTCGTGATCTACTCGACAAGAGCTTTCGAATGCGCTATTTAAATGCACACCATGAACAAGTTTAAAATTTTCGACCTTGCCCTTTGACCTTGGGGTTTGACCAAGGGAGCTAAACGTCAATAGGAATCTCGCCCTTCAGCAAAGTGACCCACATGCCAAATTTCGACCGAATCAGTCAACCCGTTGGTGAGTAATCGTGCCGACAGATGGACAGACGGACAAACACGAGTTCAATACTAGCTGAGCTTTACTTTCAGCTACGTAATAACAACGCTATAATATATTTACTTACCGTAAACATGTAAAGAATCTTCCTCCAATTACATCACGGCTGCCTCGAATATCACGTAAATTGAACAACTGATTTATATCGGAATTAGAAAAATGAGGAAAGTTGTGAATGGTATTACTCTAACTGTACGGCATGATTACAGATAGATATATTTGATAGAATACATATTACGTTCATTAAGATATACCAATCGCTTAATTTCATGAATCCTCGAAGAAAGCCTATAATGTTCAATTTTCCACGACAAAATTCGTGATGGGAATAAAGGGCTAATTACTCCTCTTAAAATCTCATTAAGGTAGAGTAAATGACAGCTCATTAGAGAGCATTGTTGAGGAAAAATATGTAACTAACTAGTATTTAGTATTTATTTTTAAAAGTAATTTTTCATGACACATTTGGTCATTGAACTTCTTTCCATTAAATTTCTAATTAAAAACCAATAGAACTGTATGGCTTCTGCATGAGGAAGTATATCTTGAAATTAAATTGCCATAAAATTACGAATTGATAACTTGATGTAAGCAGTTTTTCATATAAATGTCACGAAAATTTACACGAGTAAGTTTTTCGTACCCGAAGTGCACAAACTTCGTTTGTTTTCAAACGTATGGCTCCATGCTGTGATTTTAATTAAATTTCGAACTTATTTATTCCTTAAAATATATCATCTCAAAGTTTTGTGTACCTTAAGTATACGTGAAGTGTGAAACTGATATTATGAATCCCTTTAAGCCTAGTGGAAGAAGCAGGGACAGAGCGTACGTTGCATTTCAAGAAGCATTAAGCAGGTGGGGCAAAATAAAACCAGTGGCTATAGCCAAAGCTGTTTATGCATGTGTGAAAGGAAGGGGTGATAAACTGGTGGGGAAGCCTGGGAATTCAAGTAGCATATGGGGACGCATTGTGAAAGAAATGGGCTTGGAAAATCAAAAGATTGATAGGTTGTGGGCATCAGCTGCTTACCATTCCAATAAAAGAGGAGTTAAAGTAAAATCACATTGGATATAATTTGTAAATAGTAGGGCTTGAAGTAAAAAAAATAATTATAAAACACCGGTTGTATGTTATTTCAACAGGTTATTCACGAGCAATTGTGTACTCAAGTGAGGCAAAAATACATAGGTTTGATAGATCCACAAGACACTCAGCTCTACTGCCTGTGTCGGAATCCAGAATCAAATGACGATGATGAGGTGTATCCAATGGTGGAATGTGATACCTGCAAAGAATGGTAAAAGGAAAGCTTCTAAATCCATATCATCATGATTAAATATTCTCTTTGTTTTTTATTTTATACCAAAATTGATTAATAGGTACCACTGGATTTGTGTTGGCTTACGAACTGCACCACCGGACGATGACATTTACGAATGTCCCAAATGCGATGGAGTCGAACCTAAGGAAATGGCACCTCCAATATTTCTCCCACTTCAAATTAATGGTAAATTGTTTACCCGAACTACTAAGGTTAAAAATGACTTGAAAATATATCAAATACAATGAAATCTTTCTGTAGCTACTGGTAAGGAAAGGCGATCAAAGTCAATTGGTAGTTCTACAAGCACACCTTCAGGAAACTTTCGCCAAGGTAATCGTTTTCTTGGGACCAGTTTAATAATATTTTTAGCGAATTAAAATGTCTTCTGCATTTACCTTTCTTTCTTTGTTTTGGTTTATTGCCGTTTACGTTTGGTCTTTTTTTCTGGTGGAACTAGCGGTAACTCCCTCTTCGTCAGAACCATTAATGAGAAGTAATAATAATTTAGAAAGTATCTGTAAACATTTTTATGTGCTAAATCTATGCAATTCTTTTGCTTCAGGTGTTATTCTAGATGATACTCCAAAACAAGGTCAAGGAAAGGAAAAGCCACGTACAGGACAGTCAGTGATACCAAGTGCATTGTCTGACCAATTTGCTTCAACAACCAGTCGTGGTAAATTAAATATTGTAGTTACTTAATTGATCAACGTCAATTGTTTGTAAAACTTATATTTTTAGCAGAAACCCCATCTGAGGTTACAGACACGCATCAAACTAAATTAAATCAGCCGTTGGTAAGGTCACGAGTGACACCTGATGAATTAGTGGTTGAAAAGGCAGCAAAGAAATTTACTTTTCGGAAGAAACAGCATGCCGCACCAGTATCGCCTCAGCAAGGTATTATTGTTTGTATTGATAACTTTGCATTACAAAAGTATAATCATGATTACAATAACACTTTTATTTGTTTTGATTAAATGAATATTGTTTGATAAAGTGCCGGATGACTTGCCATCTCGTGCTGATTTTGAAAAACAGCTAGCTGATTCAAATCAAGACACTATTTCTGAAAGTGACGACGGAAATGATTTAAACCAGGCAGATCATGAGGAAGTGGAGGATCAACTGGTTGCGAGAAGAGGTCAAGAAGATGGTTCAGGTATGTGTCGTATTTTTCTATGAACAAACTCTTTTTGGATATTTTTAACTGGAATTTTAACTCCCAAACTAATTTAGGCGTTGAAGGTCCTATTCAGAGATTCAAAAAATTCACAATAACGGTACCAAAGGAAAAGTATAAGTTAATTGAGGATCGTATTCATGTTCCCGAAGCAGTTGATCCACGTTACAGTTATAGATTTAATGAGGATATCTGGGGAAATTTGATGTATGATGAGTTCTTGCATCAATGTCCTGCACCGTTGAAAGGATGCAATGTAAGTTTTAAGGATCACCGGTTTCCAAAACTAAAGAATGGGCGAGATTTTTGCGTCATGAGGGGATTTTGTTCAAGAACCGGAAGTGTAAGCTGTGGTATGAAATATACATTTTACATCCGAGATGACCCCATCAAGGATACAGACGTGCCCGTTGAAGTAGTGTAAGTATTATTCCATTTTCAAATAACTTGAAGTTCGTTAAGCTCATAAATTTATCTTTGTATATTTCAGACCTAAGGGAACTCTTCATCATGACCTGTCAAATACAACAAAGCGACAGCTAACCGGAAAGAAAAGGCAGGATGTCAAAGCTGAGCTGAAGAACATGTCCGCAGGAGTTTATCGCCGTACAATGTATGGGAAAGATACCACTGACAAAGTTGCTCTTCAACGACAAAATTTAACTGAAGTTCAAACTATAAATGTACTTCGAGTTGTTCGACATGAGGTAGATTATCTTTGTCATATGGAGGTGTTGTTGAAATATATGAACGCTTTGTTATTAAAGTTTTTTTTAATAACTCACTAAATGCAGGCAAATACTGAACAGGATCTGGACAAGGACGTTTTTATGGATTTAGTTAAAAGATCGCAACAAATGAAAACACTGGATCATTTATCCGGGAATCATGTAAAAGGATTTGTGCAAACACTAACTTTAGACCCTTTCTCGGTTTCTTTCTACAGTGAAAGACAACTTGTTTTACTGAAAAGATACCTGGCAACACATCCTCATGGCGTTCTTCATTTTGACGCGACTGGGAACATAACGGCCAAATTACCTGATTGGTTGGGAGAAAAGCAGTCATTTTATTATGCCCTCGTCTTGCAACTTCCAGGATCTGTGGAATCACCTTGTGTTCCAGTTTTGGAGTTTGTGACGAACCAACATAGCGCCGCAAACAGTTTTCTAATTTCAGACGATTTCAATTTAAAAAATTACAATTTCATAGATTCAAGAAGCCTTAAGAAATAATTATTTGTAGTTATTTGAATGTGCATTTTACTTTTATATTGTAGTATGTTTAAAATAACGAACTATATTACAAAATATTGTGGGTTAATTCAAATTTAGAATTTATTAACTGGTTCTTTAAGGAGATTTTTAGTAGTTTCCTCGTCTGCGCATTGGCGTACTTTGAGCACCGTAACGCTGTAAAATTTTAAGATTTTCTTTGGAGGCCTCGTGTGTCTTCAAAACAAAGTATGCGACTATAAGAGCAAAGAACACTCCTAAGATTCCTTCAATTAGGCTAGCTATTTCAAGGCTCTCTAAAACTTTGTAAAGAGCCTCTTTCACAGTAAGTACTTCAGGAGCAAACACCAGGTCAAAACAAGAAAAAAGAAAAAATGCAGACCACTTCATCTTGAAGTTTACATTTATTCGTATTGAGTAAAAAGATTTTTGTGACTTGATTTGTATTAGTAAGTTAGAATTTGTAAGTAAGAATAATAAAATTTACGACCCCTTTTTATACTTACAGTAATAAAATAAATGTCCAGTGTACCCATGTAATTGCTTTTTAACTATGTCTTAATGCGATTTAAGCAACTATATCACGATATGATAATGCAGACGTTTCATACGATTGCTCATAATAATATCTCTATTATTTGCACGAACAAAGATTATTTTCTCATCAACATACCCATAATTAAGATTCTACGTAATGAAAAATTCTACAGTTGTACGCTACCTGAAATACAGAAACCAAACGGAATTGGTTGTAATTTATAAGCTTGTTTCCACAAAATCAGCAATCTTAGCAAAGTTCATAGTCATTTTGATGGTACCAAACCCACCTACTACACTCTTAACCAATAAAACCACAATACTTGCAAATAAAAAAGTTACAATCATATGAACCAGAATAAAAAGCACGAGAACTATCCATGGGCTCCTTATTTGCCACAGTGACTGCAGGTGCGGATTAAAATTGATGTAGTCCCTAAAACATAAAAAGCAAAATTTATACATGACACATAATAACTATGGTCGTAGTTTAATGAATGAAAACATTCTTGCACAAACCATTTCATTGTTTCTACATACTCCGTCATGTCTTTCCAAGTTTTGGTGAAAAGGTCGTCCTCGTCGTGTGACGCGTCGTTTAGAAAAGAATTTGTACTCTCAGCGGCAGTTTGGCTAGATTGACGGTACGTTCCAAAGAAGAATCCTGGAAAGGGTTCTGATGGAGTAGCCTCAGTGATTGAAGAAATTGGTTTTTCATCGGAATCCCATTCCTCTACGCGTGCGTAGGTGGTGGTGGTGGTTGTGTCAGTAATGATGATCTCATGAATTGTGTCCGATACCGGCGGGGCTAAAAATATAAGTTATTTATATTATTACGTCAAAACAATCTTTTGATATTATTTTAACTATTAAGTTTACCTGCCGTTGATGAAGTAGAAGTGACCATTTTTAACAATGAACTTGCTGAACTTTTAATATTGCCGTCATCTGTGTTAAGCAGGACTTCTTCATCGTCTTCTTCTGTGTCTTCATCATGAATTGAAAGCAATGACGTAAAGCCCTGATCTCCAACAACAAAGGTAGAGTTTAGTACATCCACATTTGTATTATTCAACGAAGTCTCCGTAAAGAACGAAAAAGGATAGATGGTTTCGGCTTTTACTAAGCTCTCATTTGACTCATTATTGATAGGCATAGGCATTCCACTGGTTCCAGTAAATTCAGTCGGCGAGGATGTTGAGGAGGAGATTGAGGATGAGGAGGATGTGGAGGAGATTGAGGATGAGGAGGATGAGGAGGTTGAGGATGAGGGGGTTGAGGAGGGTGAGGAGTGTGAGGTGGATGAGGAGGAGGTTGAGGATGAGGGAGGTGAGGAGTGTGAGGTGGGTGAGGTGGATGAGGAGTGTGAGGTGGATGAGGAGGAGGTTGAGGATGAGGGAGGTGAGGAGTGTGAGGAGGGTGAGGTGGATGAGGAGTGTGAGGTGGATGAGGAAGCTAAGGAGGGTGAGGAGGATGAGGAGGGTGAGGAAGACCTCAACAAAGTAATATTGCGACGTGAAGCGAGACGATTCTTAAAAAAGAACCCTGGGAAATGTTGGGGTGGTGTAACATCACTAGCGTCAACTTCATCAGAATCCCATTTCAGTTCAGTTGGATGTGTGGTAGTGGTATTGGCAAAAGACATCCCTTCATAGATCTCGGATAATCCTGGAAAAAAAATTTTTTAATTCATTTTACTAATTCGCATTTCAAACTTTATTGCGCTAATATTTAAAAAAAAAATAGGCTTACCTTCTGTTGATGAAGTGAAAGGGTGCATTTCAGTGAATGAACTTGCTGAATTTTTAGTTGTGCCGACATTTTCAATAACGGGGTCTCCATTAATGCTCTCGTTGTAATCCGTTGTAAACGGTCCGTCGTTTTTCAATAATGTTGGTCGTGGACGCGGATTACCGAAGAAGAATCCAATAAATGGTTCCGGTTGAGTGTTATTAGTGCTTTGCGAAATCTTTTTCTCACCAGAATCCCATTTTTCTTCATATGGATGCGTGAAAGGAGTGTTAGTAGAAGGCATACTTTTATAACTCCCTTGAGCTGAATTTAAGTAACTTAATTTATTTGTTTGCAATTCAATATTAATTTGTAAATATTTTCACCATAAGGCTTACCTTCCGTTGTGGAATTAGAACTGAGCAGTGGAGATAATGACTTTGGCGAATTCTTCATAACGTCATCATTTAAATAAGGAGGGCCCTCAATACGATTGTCTTTGCCATGGTTCGAAACAAATAATCGCTCGTCCTTGGAACGTATAAAATTCCAGTCACCTAGTTCAGTTACGACCACAGTGGAATTCAGCAGAGTCATGCTCGTTTCGTTAAAAGAAGGAACGTCAAAGGAAGTGACAGGATGAGTAGACTCGGTTTTCTCCATGGTCTCATTGGACCTATTTTGGTGTGGGTCGCCCCTTTCTTCAAAAAAATTGATAGGAACTGATACTGTAAGTGACGATAAGGGAAGTAAAAGTACACTGGTAATTAGTGAAAACATGACAAAAACGTAAGTAATCATAGTGATACTGACACCAGCTTCACAAAGATATTTCTGCGTTTTCTTAATCCAAATTCCTTTACTTTTGAACTGTAATTTTCAACACCCGAAATAGAGTAAAAAACTATGTTGTGTATCAATGATCTCACAGCGGTTGAATGATCAGAAACAAAAAATGTTATGTGACTTTCGACCCAAAGTGACCCTCATGTATGTTTTTGAAGTTCCTGTTAATCAGAAATATAAACATATCATCTTATCATCTCAACTTTTGTTTCATTTCCATCGGAATTCTCGGAAAAGGATGACCAAGTTTAAAGAAAAACATTAAACTTTCAACAAACAAAAAAAACAAGTGACATGTCTGTGAGCTTGCAGCGTGAAATGAGCTTGATGTGTACTCGTGTGAAATGTAGCTTTTTCCATGTGTTTATTTATACCTATTAAATAAAATATCACACGACTCCAGTCGTTCGTATCATGTTTTCAAGAAACACATTAGTCAGTCATATTAACGCATGTGTACTCATGACGTAGATTAAGACCAATGACTCATGTAATTATGCTCACTTTACATGCAAACATTATTTCTTATCAGAGTACTCCAATTGAAGATCAGGCAGATTTTGGGTTCAGCTTAACATAGTATTGTCTTTAATTACATATGCAGCCAGCGGACACGAATGATGGGCAACCAAAAAAACTAGTTTTAATAAAACAAATTGATATGTACGCAGAAATGGTGATTTACTGTAATATGCTTTTTGGCTATTTTAGTTTCCCTGATGATAGCTGTAAGAGAAAGTAAAAGATACATTTGCACGAAACAAACATGCTACATGCAATAAAACTATTTGAAAACTCTGTACTATTATTACCATATAATTAACTCGTCGTTTATCTTGAGAAAAATGTATAAATTAAAGCGATGACAATAAACATTTTCAATAGCCGCACGTTTGAAAATGTTGTTCTTGCATCGTTTTTACTACAGTAAAACAAAAATGTTGTTAAGTTTTTTATTACCATTTGTTTTATCGCAGACAATACGAGGAGAATCCATAACGGGTAAAAATTTAGTGCATTAAATTCGTAGTTTATTTCCGTTAAAATAAAAACAAAGCCTCATCTTCACATTCGTGAATACGTACATAAAACTGAAAATGTTTCTTGCACAAATGTATGAATTTGTAATTTATTTACGTTTTTCAGAGAATGTCTCTCCTCATGCTACAGTCAACAAAGGAGTCTTCCTTTATCAAAGAAAAGATGTTATTTTATTCAATGACTATCATCCGTTTACTGTAATAGTTGATTTACCGAAGTATGCCATCAACAAAACAGCTAGACCTTGCGATGGTGACGTTCTTCTTTGTACTGGATATCGGCACGCGTACGAGTATCAACGCTTTCTCGCGGAAGAAGTTTTTGAATCGAATCCTTACATTACTGGAACTCTGGAGGAGTCAAATCATGACAGCCATCGGGTAGAGCGTGGCTTAATCAATCTAGTGGGATACATCAACAAATTTCTCTTCGGTTTGTTAAATTTAATACAATGAATGACAATATATAAAAATCATTTTTTATCACTTCATGTGTTGACATTTGATATATGATGAGCATAACAGTGTATTCCTGATTTAACTTTCATAGAAAAGGTTCGAAGAGTTTTACGTTATTTGCTATTTACTTGAGGTTTTACTGGTTAGTAATGCTAGCAGTAAATAATTTTGTTAGACAAAGCGTGCTTTTTTGGGGCATTACGATCCAAAAAGCAAACATGTGAAAAATACATAGATAGTTATAGCGGAAATTGATAAAAGATAACGACCCACTTGTGGTTTTGTAGCCTTTTCCATGATACTAATGTTGACAAAAATGAATCACTTTTTATTGTTACACATATAAAAATTGATTCGAATCTTTTATTATTGCTTAGGAATTGCGACGAGCGATGACGTAGATGCACTTCATGGTGACGTAGGAAATATAGCGATAAAAATAAACCAAATGATAGCAAATTCGCAGCAGTACATGTTCCAAGCAGTCAGCAATGTAAGTGCATACAGTATTCAGTTATCCAATCTAGTTGCGAGTGGATTGAACAAATTTGAAAAACTATTCAACAAACAAAACCACGTCGATGCCATATACTTGGAAATGCTCAACACAATCATGGTCAACCTTCATCTTCAAAGCGTTAGCCAGCTTTTAAACACTGCTGCCAGTGATTGCAGGTAAATCAAAATCCGTTATATAAAATTGGTTTACTGGCAAAAAATAGATTCAAACAATTATAAAAAGTGTAAACATATCATAATAATCATAATGTGGGTATTGTTATGCTTTCTCTATTTACTCTAGGAATGAACTAATACCGCGCGGAATTATTACTGACAAGTTAATGAATGATAAACTACAGTCCCTTGGTTTTGAGCTGACAAAACATAGTTATGTTATAAGTGCTTCTCTTAACCAACTTCTAAAACTAAAAGTGGCACGATGTGTATTTGCTAAGGAAAAAGTCGAGGTTACCATCAAAATTCCAATAAGAAGAGCTCATCAGGACTTGAAACTCTATCACATTTTACATACTCCGTACGTATTCGAAAACCAGCAATGTCGACTGGACACGGATGTAAGCTTTATCGTCATGATGGGAAAGGATATGGTTCCGATCACGAAAGACATGCAGCCATATTGCAACCCCAACAAGGACAAGTTATGCATGGTAGCTGAGTTTTCCTACTTTCCATCTCCATTTTCTTCATGTGCCGAAGCATTCATTGGGTCAAGCCAGAAAGATATAGTATCAAAGTGTGTCCTGAAATGTAGTGATATCGAGGGAACAACTGTGACCCAGTTATCTAGTACCGAATTTGTCGTTACAAGTTCTATCAATATCACTGTTGAATGCAACAAGATGAGCAAGAAAGCTTACTCATTGGAACCAGTTGGCTCTGTCCTCCTGGAACTTGGATGTGGATGTAGTGTGAGTTTTTTGTTTTAATTCATTAGTTTTTTATTTTAAGTAATCCCTTAAGGTTTCTGTATCTTTCCACAAGAACTTCAAATGCTTTTCGTTTTTAGGCCATTGTGAAAGATGACTACAAGCAAAGAGATCTGACGGTTAAGCCTTCATACCCTTGTGTAAGTGTAAGCCCAGAGAATCAGCATGACGTGACACATATACTGCCAGCCCAGATGTCAAACTTAAGGTAAAATAATATCAATTAATATAATGATGGTTTAGCAGTGATAAAATAATGTTTCAATGGGTATTGATTGATATGCTGCACGATTCTTTTACCATCTTTTGTTGCAGAAATGCCATTTTTGAGGAAAACTCAGAGAGCTACTCAAATATTTCTGAGATAGTTAACGAAGATTGGCAAGCGGAAATTCCAACGCTTCATATAGAACCACCTAAGCCGATACAGTTTTCTACGGATTATATTGCGAAGGAGTTGACCTATTCATACTCGTACTCAACGTCTATAATTTATGTTTGGTTATCGCTTTTGACTGTTGCTTTTGTGGCATTGGGTGCTATTTTCGTATTGAACAATGGCAGAGGTGGATCTTCTGGTGGATTTGGTATGTTACCATATTTAATGATCTTTTCACCAACATTCGGTTTGTGTGCCGATATTCGGGCTCAAAAAACTGTCACTTTTAACGACTCTATATGGGCCTTGGTCCAGGCTTTAGAAATAATGAACGTCATTTGCTGGGCTGTCGAAGTGGTTTTCGTTTTAGGGGTTCTGGTTTTTATGTATAAAAGCATGAAGAATGTTCGCATTTGTAACCGACTTCTTCGTGCATTTGAGGATGGAAACTTCTTGTAACGGGTTGCAATTGACAAAATATCTTTACTTCTATCTAATTTAAATATATATGCATCCAATATTTAAAACCTTTTCATTGTAAAATTCAATTTCGAATCGACATTTATTGGTCATCATTAAAGCTTTCAAAAATCACTTATAAAATCATACAAAATGAAATATCCATTATTGTCAATTCATTTATTATTATCATCTTCACAAATTCATTTGTTTTGTTTTGACATGAACAAGTATATATTTTAATACTCTACCCATGATTTGATAAAAGTAGTTACGAATTATACTGCATTGCATAGCATATTTCATCGTGACTGTAGATGCCGGTGAATTTTCTCAGAAGTACTCATGCAATGCACCATTGTAACCACAAACTTTTTAGCTGTGGCATACATCATTTTATACGAGTTATCATAATTGTTAATGTGATATGACGTCTTAGATTAAAGTTCTTCCTAGCATTGTTCAAATGAGAAACGCATTTCATGTCCTAAAAAGGAAAGAAACATTTTAACGGTTTCTCCAAAATGATATTTTTTCATTTCTAAAAATTCCGTGAAATGCATTCCTTTCTAAATACGGATAACGCCCACCTTAACTTTTTTATGCCCAACTAGAAAAAGCCAGCTTACTGCGCTAAGCGCAGTAGATTTAGAGAGACTTTTTTGGGGTGCTCGAGTGTCCGATATAAAATTCAGAAATTTTTGGGGTACTGGAGTGTCGGATAATAAATTTAGAAATTTGTTGGGTGCTGGAGTGTCGGATAATATATTTAGAGACTTTTTGGTTGCTGGAGTGTTGGGTTTTAAATTTAGAAATTTTTTGGGTGCTGGAGTGTTGGGTGTTAGTTTTAGATTTTTTTGGGTTCTGGAGTGTCAGATATTAAATTCTGAAATTTTTTGGGTGCTGGAGTGTTGGGTGTTAAATTCAGAAATTTTTGGGGTACTGAAGTGTCGGATGTTAAATTCAGAAATTTTTAGGATGCTGGAGTGCTCGGATATTAAATTAAGAAATTTGTTGGGTGCTGGAGTGTCGGATATTATATTTAGAAATTTTTGGGGTGTTGGAGTGCTATTTTATAATGTAGATTGCATGGCCGCAGCCAGCCATTCAGGTGAAGGTAATACATACAAACAGAACAGTTTCTTAGCCTTTTATATGTATGATAACAAAAAACGGATGACTGATTTTTCCACGCAGCAAGATTAGTATTTTATTAAACAAATGGCCAATGGGATACGTAATTCGGTGTAATGTGGGAGCTCCCAATGTGGGAGCATGCTCCATAAGAAATACATGTGGGGGACAGG
>JAQFZG010003866.1:0-12773 GCA_034695465.1 Entomobrya nicoleti | reverse complement strand
AATAAAAGGAGGCAAGGTGGGGATAATGCAACCAGCCAAGCAGATCTGATGTGGTACGCCCGTGAATGCAACCGTATCGAGTATTCTTTGGAACATTGCTGGAATTAACAGGTTTTTAGGTTTAGAGGATAGTATAAAACAAGATATAAAAAAGTTTTCAATATGTGGTTTAGTAGAAACATGGCATACAAAAAAAGTAAATATAAATTGGTTAAATAATTATTATCTGTTAGAGAGCAAAGCTACCCAAGAAGCAGGTAGAGGTAGGCCTAGTGGCGGGTTACTCTTGTTACTAGATAAAAATGTATCTTAGTATCTTATCTGCAGCCAACCGTAAAAAGTTACAGGGATATGCTTGAACAAATAATTAATACAAAGAACGAGTTATGTTTGAGAAATAGAATAGACAACATTTCGATCTTCGGGGATTTCAATGCGAGAATTGGGGAGTTAAATGATTGTAGTCAAGATGCATGGAACGTACAAAACAACAACCTTGTATGTAATAGAAATTCTGTGGATAAAAGATATAATGATAAGGGGAAGATTTTGGTAGAAATGATGGCTGAGGAGGATTTAATATTGTTGAATGGAAGAACGGCTGGTGATTTATCAGGCAACTGCACATTTAGTAACCATAATGGTCATAGCGTTATAGATTTAGTATTTGTAAATAATAGTTTAGCTGAAAAAATTTCACTGTTTGAAGTAAAGGAGTTGGTTGAAACAGAGGATTTTGCGATTTCCTTGAGAGTAGGTAATATGCATGTGAGTGAACAGAAAGGAATCGCTAGGAAACGTTTAATTTGGGAAAATAGCAAGGTGGATAACTACAGAAACAGCGTATTAGAATGCATAGCAAATTACCCAGAGAGAATTGGTTATAAGGAAATGGTCGATATTATTCATAAAGCTGCGGAGAACAGTGAGATGGTCAAGTTCATCTACAATAGTAGTAAAGGCGCAAAAATACAGGTTTGGTTTGATAAAGAGTGCGAGCAAAAAAGGAGACATACAAAACTAACATTACAGATCGCAAAAAGAAGCAAATGGGCTAAAAATGAGAGAGAGGATTATATAGCTGCTAGAATTGAATATACCAAAGTCAGAAAAATGAAAAAGAAGTTACACTCCACTACGCTTCAGCGAGCATTTAATAATGTGCATTATAGTAGGAGTTTTGGAGGATTGTAAAGAGTTGCAAATATAAGTTACCCGAGCAGCACAATATAAGCAACGAGGAGTGGATTAAATTCTACTCACAAATACAGGGAAAAAGGTTGAATATTACGAATACGTTTACGAACGTAGGTACGTGTGAGCTAGAATCACACTTTGGCCAAGCCGAACTGCAAAATACATTAAAAAGATTAGGAAACAATAAAGCACCGGGCGAAGATTGCATTACGAATGAGTTTTTCAAAAATAGTCCTTTATTATTTCAAGAAAAATTGTTACAAATGTTGAATCATATTTGGGAATCGGAACTAATACCAGATGAATGGGCGGGATCAGAAACAGTAATGCTATTTAAAAAAGGTGACAAAGATGATCCGCTTAACTATAGACCAATTTCGCTGCTTAACACGATTTCGAAATTATTTACAACACTTATTCAGACTAGATTGGCAAATTGGGCAGAGAAAGCACAAATTATACCCCCATGTCAGATGGGTTTTCGTAAAGGCAGAGGTTGCATGGATCAGATCTACAATTTGCAGTCAATTTTAGAGATTGGAACAAGGAGAAGCAGAGTTTACACAGTATTTATTGACTTCAAGAGAGCTTTTCCGTCCATAATGCAACATAAATTATATCCCAAGTTGCATAGTATAGGAGTACCGGGAAAAATTATTAGAATTTTGAAAAATATTTATGACAAAGCATACACTCGAGTAAGACTGAAGGACTCAAATAGTGATAAAATAGAGATTATAGAAGGAGTATTGCAAGGAGAATCCCTAAGCCCACTACTCTTTAACTTGTATATCAGATATTGAGGATCGAATTACCGAAAGTAGAATTCCTGGGATCAAGGTACACGACACAGAGATCTCCCTTCTCATGTTCGCCGATGACACTGCGGTCCTAGCTCCTGGGGCCACAGCTTTACAGAATAAATTAACACTACTGGAAAAATACTTTGAGGAATTAGGGCTGACGGTGAATGTTGAAAAAACCAAAGTTATGAAATTCAGAAGGCGGCAGAGAAGCAAAAGTGAAAAGTTCTACTTTAACGGGGTAGAGCTAGAGATAGTCCCAGAATATACTTATTTAGGGGTTAAATTTTACGAAAATATTCTATTTAAGGAGACGGCGAAGGATTTCAAGTTAAGGGGTAAAAGGGCGGTAGGGATAGTTGAAAATATTCTATTTAAAGGAAGAGCAGACACATTAGCGCCAAAACTTAAACTATTCGACAGCATAATAATACCTACAGCGCTACATGCAGCACATATTTGGGGACTTTCAGAATTCGATGAATTAGAAAAAGTTCAGTCTTTTTATCTAAAAAAAATGTTTGGGATTAAGCCAGAGCACGTCAAATGCGGCGGTGAGAATTGAATGTGACAGGACCAAATTAAGCTGTAAGATAGTAACTATGTTAATTAACTTTTTGATAAAAATTTGGAGTTCGGATGAAAACAGTTATATGTCAAAATGTTATAAACAACTACTCCGAAACAGCAAGCTGCATAATGAAGAGACAAAGTACAACTGGTGCAAAAAAGTATGCGATATATTCTATATGTGCAATCTGGGACATTTATGGGAAGAGCAAAACAGTGAACTTTTGTTCGCTGGGAAGGAACAAATTTTGTGCAGGTGGGCAGATTTACTTAGAGAAGAAGACATGGTTGAGTTAAATAGATCTAAATCATGCAGTACGTATGCTAGTATAATTAATTTAGATACAAATAGGGGTTATTATCTGAGCAACGGAAGCAAAAATATAATAAAGTGTATAAGCCAATGTAGATTAAGCAGGGGGAATTTTTGGTTTAGGGGGTTATCACTTCAATTGGATGTTAGCTCGAACTGTTCATTGTGTGGGAGAGATAGTGAAACAATAATACATATTATAGTGAACTGTGCAATGCATAACAGGGATCGAGATAGGTATCTAGGCACTTATTTAGTTAAAGAGCAGGATGATACAATGAATATGTGCAACATTTTATGTAATTTTGATGATGATAAAATGAGAAATGTGTATCTTTTTGTTGTTAATGTAATATTATATAGAAATTTTGTTAGATTAATGCAAGAATGTTAATTATTCTACCACTTAAATAAGATTAAGATTAAAATTGTAAACAATATATCCAGTATTCATGGGCATATGCTCAAAGTATACTAATAAATAAAATAATCAATCAATCAATCAATCAATCAGTATTGTTATGAAAACGAATGAATAAAATTACAATTTTAATGTATATTCTAATAAACTCTGAATAACCAAATCATGCATAATCAACACAAAACAATACGGAATTCCAATTTACCCCATTTTCATATTTGTAAAGCTATTTGCAACATATACTATTTGATTTTGTAACAAGATAATTTTACGAATTGGCATTGTGGATGCGCATTAAGATGATCATATAGTTTACAAAATATTAACTAATTATAGAGGATGTTTGTGGGCATGAGAAAGCTTTGAGGAAAACAAATCTCAGTCCACCAATTACTGTCAACAATCATGGAATTTTTTTAACACAAGAACTAAGGATTTATTAAGCAAAATTATTTAGGTTGATGGATTGATCATGTACACTTGATAAACCATGATTATTTTGCTATCAACATGAATAAAGCGGGATTGATGTTTTTGTCAGTTTTCTTGACTGCTGTACTGAATAATAAGTTGGAACAAACTTCTGAGCCGGTTTCACAGCTTATTTTCCCATGTTGCTATTAATAAGTTGAGGCAAAATAATTTGTGCATATGCAAGAAAATTGGTTTCGTTTTGCCTCGTCGCACATTGATTAAATTCATGTGATAACGATGGCTTACGCAAAATAACATGAAAAAGGAGTAAAAAATATACTCGCTGAGATATACTAACTTCACTGGCCAGCTAACACGTGGCACAATGTAGTAATTTTTATTGACGTTTTTAAGGAAAAAACAAAAAAAAACAATATAAATAAGAGGAGTGTTGGAAAAATAATGAAAAGAATAATTGTTATGGTAAATACACCTAACTTCAGGTACCAAAACATTTAGATGAAGCTGTGAGTAACCCACAAACGTCAGTTCTTTTTGTGCGGCATGATAAACTGATCGAAGTTGTGCGATAACAATTTTTGATATTCCAAAACAGGAAAAAATTGAAATAATAATTTAATGCTTTTAATAACACAAAGAACCAACACAGGCTATGTCACAATGTAGTAATTATGATATCGATATGTATGATTAACGTCGTATTTAAATTATGGACAGAACTCACATCGTAATTGGACACATTTACAAAAAAGTAGCCGTGTGATCAGATACAACTTTATATTGGATCAAAGGCATATTGATTGGTGAATGAGGTTTATGGGGGTAATTCCCAGGAAATTTGAAATACTTCCAGATACCACCAGATTTTCAGTTTAAAAAAAATTATCCGTGGAATCTGTAAGGTATATGGACAAAAATGGATAATTTGGAATTTTACACGTATTTTTGTTGTGGTGAAACAGTGGGAAAATGATGAATCGTGTTATAATCAAATAGAGAACTATTCACTGGTCAAATCAACTGGAACTTTCCATTGAACTATAGTTTGTTTTCAGGTAACATAACAATGTGCTCTTTATTAGCCGACTATTTTATATAAAAGTGTCTTCCAAGTTCCATTGTCTCAAGTTCGTGTTTTACTCTACCGAAGTAAGCATTGTGCTCGTTACTTGTTTTTAACAAAGTATTCATCTTTTGTTCTCATTTTGACTTAAAATATAAAGCCGTACATTTTTGTTTGTATTCAAATTCTTGAACACAACCACAAAAAAGACATTTCGCGACGTCGTCAAGTTGTCAAGATGACGGGTAAGTAAAATTATATTAAATGTATTGTTTTAGTACAGTATTGTTTTCAAAGATACACATAGCACACCTCTTTCATATAACATAGTGCGTTTCATCAAAATTGTTATGAGTAACATTTTAAAAAGCGTTTGGTATTCCACGGTCACAAATATCTGTGGAGGATCAGCAGCGTATTGTGCTACCGTAAATAAATCGATTATCAATATATGGTAGCGCAAATACGCTACCAGAAAAGTCCAACAACGGGTTTTGCCGTTTCTTTGGTAGATAATTTTAGCGAAAATTACTTTCAAGTTTGCAAAGATGATAGAGCAAAAAATGCTGATTGTTTTGATGAGATTTTTTTAAGAATCAAACAAATACTATGTACGAAATTTAATTTAAACGTTTTAAAACTTGTTAATTATGTAGACAAGTTTTCCCATGGTAGAATTTTATTATTTTTACTAGTAAATTAGCAAAGGTAACCAACTTTATCTAACTGTTTTCTCAAAACTCCCCCTTTTTAAAATCAAAGCCCTCCCCCTTACATGGAAAAAGACCTCAACTCTGATAATTTGGAACTAGAGGATTTTGCGAAACTGTACTCATTCTTGGCTCTTCAATCTTTTGACAAGTGTGCCTTCGTGTCTCCCTATATGCTGGCTTTGAAAAACTGTGACGATATTTTCACTGCGGATTACGATTCCATCGCAGTGAATAGCTGTGACGAAAACGTTACTATGTTTCTGTTTAAACCATCTGTTGAGGTTTTTAACAGTGTCGTTACAGGACTACAGGATCTTGGCGATAACGGTAAAAAAATATTTTTCATAAGTTACTATCCCACCACCGACTTTTGGCTTTACAATGTAAAACCCAAATTTTCCAACAAAAATATGCATTATATTGAATTTATTTTATTGATGAATATGGTTATGTTCGAGATGAAGGTTTTAAAAATGGAAACAGCTTTAACAACTTGCTGCAAAGTCAGTTTAAGGAGGTGAGCCAACTAGATGGAAAATACAATACTATTTTGGAACATGGAAAACCTTTGACTGGGTAAGAAAACTTAAGATTATCCTACTTATCACGTCTTTTGGTAAAACGTTAATAATTTGTCTAATTTCTAGATACGAGAATGACATCTGCATGGTGAATCTGAAGAATTTTCCTGGGCAACCGGACGTGAAAGATTTACTAGAAACTGGGATGATGTTTGAGCGACTAATTGCTAACCATTGGTTGAAAATCCGAAACAACGATGTTTTACCTCTGATAGATCTCGATTCGAAACAAGCAGTTGGAAATGACTTTTTCCAGTTTCCCAAAAAGCAGAAGGAACCAATTGCTATTGTTGGAATGAGTTGTCGCTATCCAGGCTCGAACAACTTGGAGGAGTTCTGGAATTTGTTGTTTCAGAGTGACGATGGTACTAGAAACCCTCCCTCATTCAGGTGGTTGCGCGAGCAGACGGCCACAATTGTTCCCGATTCAAGACAAACTAATGCTGGATTTCTGAAAAATCCTGTTGACGTTTTCGACGCTAAGTTTTCGGTAAATTACGAGCATTTTTTTGCACTGATTTGTATATCAATCATTTAAATAACTAACTTTTGGTGAACAGGTATTTCTCCAAAGGAGGCAGTTTTTATGGATCCCCAACACCGACTTATGCATGAGCTCGTTTGGGAGGCCCTAGAAGACGCTTGCATCAATCCCACCACTCTGCGAGGTACATCCGGCTCTATTTTCATGGGCTCTTGGACAAACGACTACAAGGACATTCTCAATTCAGCGGGAATCCAAGACTTTTACCGGAAATACATGGGAAACTCTATTGGGGCTGCGACAGCAAGACTGTCTTTCCTTTTGGGTTTGACCGGACCAAGTATTGCCACTGAGTCTGGATGCAGTGCGGCTATGGTGGCAATTCATTTGGCTTGTAAAATCCTTAAAAATGGAGAAACCAATTTGGCTATAACTGGTGGGGTGAATCTTCTTCTTAAGCCGTTTGAAAAGGACATATTGTCATTGATGGTTTCTCCAGATGGTCTATCCAAAGCCTTTTCAGCGAATGGATTTGCAAGAGCAGAAGGCTGTGGAGTTCTCGTATTGAAAAGATTTGCTGATGCTGTGAGGGATGGTGACAATATTTGGGCTTTAATCAGAGGGACAGGGATTGCACAAGAAGGAGTATCCACTAGCATTGGGACACCTACAGCATATTGCGAGTCTCTTGCGATGAAAACGGCATTGGAAGATGCAGGAGTTTGCGCCGATCAGGTATCTTACGTTGAAGCTCATGGAACTGGAACAGTTGTTGGGGATCCCATGGAGATTGCGGCGATTGCAAAGGCTTACAACTCACCAAACCGCACAAAGCCGTTAATCATTGGATCTGTGAAGACTAATGTGGGGCATACTGAGTCATGTTCTGGGATAACTGGAATAATGAAAGTGGTGCTATGTATGAAGCATGAGTCCATTCCAGCTCATCGGAACTTCACTAAACTCAATCCAGCCATTGATTTAGAAGCCGTTCCAGCTATACTTCCGATGGAGCGTTTGGAGTGGAAGAAAAGTACAAATGGACATCGTCCACGAATAGCAGGGGTCAGCTCATTTGGTATTACAGGGACAGATGCACACATGATTTTAGAGGAAACTCCGAATATTGAGGGATCATGTCCTATGATACCCCCACAACATGACGCGGCTTTCTCTCAGAATGATGCGGCAGACATCAAGGCTCCAACCAATAGGAACCCACCACCGCATCGCAATGCAAGACAGAAGTATCGAGAAGCTCGTGAGAAGAAGCAAGCTTGATCGCACTTGCACATAACCATTCAGTCAGTCATTGTCACCCATTCATGTACAATGTATTGCGTGTCTTGTAATAAAGTCTAATTGTTACATTTAAAGATAACTATCGCTTCAAAGAACCTTTCGTCATTTACGCCTTATCATAAATGACGCCACACCCGCCAACTAATGTTTTAACTATGGACTGTAAAGTAGACCGCCCACTTCATTTACTCAAGTTTTCCTCTAAAACGAAGGATGCTCTGATGACCTTATTGGATAAGTACAAAGAGTATTTCGAAACCCCTAGAGTCTCTGTTGCGGACATTGCTTATTCCCTGAACACTGGACGAGCTGAATTTAGCCACAGGGCAGTAGTTTTAGCTAATTCTAAAGAAGATGTTATCGAATGCGTGAACAGTCGAATGTATTTAGTTGATGAAATTAGCCCTTCGAAGAAATTGGCAAAATATGTTTCTTATTCACTGGACAAGGTTCGCAATATCCTGGCATGGCTAAAATGTTGTACAATTGTAGTCCAGTTTTCCAGGCGCAATTTGACAACTGCCAAAAGCTTTTACACGAAAACTACACTATCAACTTGAGTGACGTGCTATGGGATCAAAGTAGAGATGCTTCTGGCAGGAATAATTTAAATCAAACGATTTACAGTCAAACGTCCATATTTTGTGTGGAGTATGCCCTGCTCAAGTTATGGGAATCTTGGGGTGTTAAGCCTCACTTTGTTTTGGGTCATAGTTTGGGAGAATTCGCTGCGGCAGTGTGCGCTGGCATTCTGTCTTTGGAAGATGCGATCCATCTAGTGGCGACTAGGAGTAAACTAATTGACCAGCTTCCGGTTGGGAAAATGCTTGTTGTCCAGGCGGACCCTGAATATTTGCTGGATAAACTTAAGGAATTTAGTGGAAATGATGAGAGTAAAATTTTGGATGTTGCTGCCATCAATTCCATGTCCCAGACTGTTGTTGCGGGGGATGAAGACAAGGTGATGGAATTTTCGAGCTTTTGCACCAAACGCAAGATAAAAAATATGGTGCTTTCCTCTTCCCATGCATTTCACTCCAGACACATGGATCCCATTCTGGATGACTATAGAAATGTTGCAGAGGAGGTAAAAAGTGCAAATATATTTGGCGACTGCAAATTCATTTCTGGATTGCGAGGAGATATAGTTTTTCCTGAAAATATTGACGGAGAATACTGGGCTGAGCATGCGAGGGAAAGGGTGAAATTTTTGGAGGCGAGTAGAAAAGCAGTTGAACTTGGCTGTCGAATATTCATTGAAATTGGCCCACAACCAATTCTCTCTGCTTTAACAATGATAAATGTCGACACAAGTATTACATGCCTGCCCTCCCTCCATAGGAATAAGGATGATTGGGAAACAATTTTGACCAGTCTTGGAAAGCTGTATTTGAAAGGGGTCGAAATAAATTGGAATGGATTTGACCAGTTTTACAAGCGACAAAAAATTCACAGCCTTCCGCACTATCCGTTCAAAGGGAAAAAGTTCTGGCCAGATTTTATCATGTACGATAGCAACGTAATCCATCCCCTAATAGGTTCATCGCTTCAGAACGCATCGCACATTAAAATATTCCAAAGTGGAATAAATCTACAAACTCATAGCTACATTAAAGATCATGCTATTGGAAACACTGTCATTTTTCCGGGAGCCGGTTATCTTGAAATGTGTCTGGCAGCTGGCTTAGCCACAGTTGAGAATTCATTTGACTCGACGGTTCAGCCCAGAAGACCGATGAAAGTAGAAAATCTTTTGATAAAAGCCCCATTTGGATTAGAGGACGCAAAAACGTGTCAAATCCAAACTGTCGTGGAACCAAATACATCACTGGATAACAATCAAGATTGGAACGATTTTACAGTCAAGATATTCTCCCGACGGGAGGAAGCGACCAGCTCAAACACAAACTGGCTCGAACATGCACTCGCCACATTTTCACCACTTCCAACTGCTGAGGAACAATTAACAGAATTTGATAAAACCAAATTCTTGAAAACGATTGCTCAACCCTCCAACAATGAAATAATAAAACAAGTTTATACCAAACTGGCATCATCCGGACTGAACTTCGGACCAACTTTTCAAAGTTTGGAAACAATTTGGGAAGAAAATGGCGGTAGAGATTTATTAGCTAAAGTCAAGCTTCCAGAGAATGATGGTCAACAACGTGGTCAGTACATTGTTCATCCAGTCATATTGGATGCGATGATTCAAGCAATCATGGTGCTGAAAATGATACAAACCGATACAAAGACGAAGTTGTATGTACCCATAAAAATCGGCAAGTATTTGTGGATGTCCAGTCCAGAGAGCGTGAGATCAGATTTATATATTCATGCATTCGAAAATTTAACTGCTCTGTTAGTCGACTCAGATGGAAAAGTGGTTGGATTGATGGCAAATGTTGATTTGATTGAGACAAATGTTAAAACAATAGAATCAGCCTTGGAACAACAGATTGCTACAATGCCACAGTTGTGGGAAGAGATTTGGCATCCAAGGCTGGGACCATTACAGCACCGAAATGATCTGCAACTCTGCAGAAAAGACAAGATCTATACTGATGAATTTGCAAATGATGTTGCAACGAAATTAAATAAATTTAGTCCAACCCAGGAAAAAATATTTAAAGGCTTGGAGCGCCTAGTTTATCTCAATTTTGTTCGCTGCTTTTATAATTGTGGATGGGAGCCCATATTGAATACAAATTTAACACACAAGTCCATCATGGAGCAATTTAGTATAAAACCAGAATTTTCCAAACTGCTACACTACATTTTGGGCGTTCTGTCTGAAGAAGGGATATTGGAAAAAGTGAAAGCCGACATTTGGAAGATTAAAGAATTACCACCACAACTTGATGAAATTGAAGAAGAGGTTTCCAGTTTTTCGGTGGACATGGTGAAAAACTTTAACGCCACGCTAATATTCTTACAACTTGGAAACCACTACTCGGATATTTTGAAGGGTAACCAATCAGCTCTTCCCATTCTATTTCCTGAAACTAAGAATAGCCAACAAGCTGAATGGCCTTCAGTATCGGATTTTTACATTGCATATGGGGATTTTTCCCTCATGAAACAAACGTACTCTGAGGTAATACGCACTCAACTGAAATATTGTAAACGTCATGGGAACGGGACTAAGGAGGTCTTTAGAATATTGGAAGTTGGCGCTGGTACAGGCTACTTCACTCAGGCATATATGAAGTTGTTGAAGGACTGCGAAGTTGAGTATGAATACACCTTCACTGACATTTCATCAGCATTTTTTGCTACTGCGGAAAAAACACTTGAGCCATATATCAAAAAGATCACCTTTAAAAAGCTAAACATTGAGGAAGATCCTTTGAGCCAGGGATTCACGCCGAATTATTATGACTACGTTGTTGCCAGTGATGTCATGCATGCAACAAGAGATCTTCAAGAAACATTACAAAATGTAAGAATGCTACTGAGAACCAATGGGACGCTCATAATGACAGAGCAAACAAGGAAAAACAGACTTATCACTTATTTAGTTGGCTTGCTGGATGGATTTTGGCGCTTTGAGGATACTGACATACGAGCCGATCACTGTACAATATCAAGTGAAAAATGGCAAGAGACTTTATCCCTTGCTGGTTTTGATACAGTAGAGGCCTTTCCGATACTAGATAATTATCACTCCCTCATTTACTCTAAAAAAAATGGAAGCCGACGAAGCAAAGGCTTCAAAATTTGGATCGATTAAATATTGGCTACTTTTTCACCAAGAGAGAAACACAATATCTCAGGGACTCATACAACAACTCTCCGATTTACCAAATCGGCAAGTTATTATTGTGACCCGAACCAAAACCGAATGGAAGTTTACGGTTAATCCTGAAAATGAATAGGATTTTGTAGAATTAATGGATTCCTTAGAAGTTTGCTGTAATTCAAGCAAAATTGAAGGCATTGTGTACGCTTGGTCTCTGGAGACCTTGGCTTCAAGCCAAACCTCTGTACTGCAGCCATATTTTTACATGGTAAAGTCCTTGCTAAGCAAGCCAATGAGCACAAATGCTAAAATCGTTAGTCTTGTAAATGGCATACTGCCAATTGAAGGTAACACATTTTCTAATTTTCATACCAGCACAATTGTAGGGTTTACAAAATCTTTAAGAAACGAACGTCCAGATATTCTTTGTAAATGTGTCGATATTGGCGCAACTGAATATTCAGAAGGAGTGGAGCACGTGTTCTATGAATTGTGGACGATAGACAGTAACATTCAGATAGCTTATAGCCAGGACAACACAAGATATATTTGCAAACTTCAGACCCTTAAACCAAAACTTTCCGCTTTAAAGTTACCAAATGGATCCGACAGATTTCAACTTGTTTTACCAGAAACGAGATCATTTGCGGATTTACAGTTTGACATCTTGGAGCCATATATTTTAGAAATGAATCAAGTCGAAATACAAATTAAGGCATCAGCTCTAAATTTTCGGGATGTCTTTAGCGTTCTAAAACCCACAAAATACTTTGAAAATATTAATGCTGTTGGGCTTGACTTTGCTGGAGTTGTCAAGCGAGTGGGGAGTAATATATCCAAATGGTCTGTTGGAGATCATGTTGTTGGCATGAATGAAAGCGATGCCTGTTTACCTAGTCACGTCAAATTAAATGAAATGGACATAATCAAAATTCCTGAAGGGACGTCTTTTTGTGAAGCTTGTACCTTGCCTGCTGTCCTAGAAACGAGTTATCACTGTTTGATAGATGTTGCCAAAATTACAGCAGCTGACAATGTCCTAATTCATACAGCAAGTGGGGGAGTTGGACTTAGCGCTATTCAAATTTGCCAAAATATCGGAGCAACAATTTTTGCGACGGCTGGAAGCGAACGAAAACGAAATTACCT
>JAQFZG010003865.1:0-12774 GCA_034695465.1 Entomobrya nicoleti | reverse complement strand
TGATATTGACATTGATGTTAAACGTATGATGTGCAAGGTTAAACACATGTTTGTCCTGTGAACTCAATGTGGGATGGCTTGGGCTAAAATTGTAAAAATGTACCCTCTAGATGATATTGTCGATATAAAAGGAAATTGGTATTTAGAATGTTACCATTATTTTGAGATGAGGTTAACCAGATACCGTTTCAACGAAGGTACAATTTCATGTACGAATATCCGTTTTAAAATATATTTTGGCTTTGAATATAATAGCCTACAATTTAAAACGGTTTTGGTGGTTTTGTAGAATGCAGCATTATAATATGAAAATATTTTAAACTTTGTATTCACATTTCATTGGTAAATTGTTGACTTATATTTTAAACGAGCATTTTTATGAGCGAATTTCGTATGCCTTCAAATTGCAGAATCTAACAACAAAATACGCTAAATACGATAAATTAAATACAGTGAGAAAATATTTTTCCTGACAAACTTACTATGCAAAAACAAATTTAGAAGCCAATTAATCCTACGTCATTTTTGTTTTATTACTTTACAAAAACACGAGCTTTTCTAGAAAATAAAAGACTGACTATGGCGACCGAATTCGTTCAAGTTCACAATAAGTGTATAATACGTACTTTTAGAATGTTCTCGATATGTATATTTATTCTGAAAATTCTACCAAATCTCGGGACTCTCTCTTTTATAGAAAATTCGAGATTTTAAAAATTAAGTTAAGCAAGCTATACGATGAAGTTTACGACTATTACATACCAATGGCCAAACTTTTATTTTCTAGCTTTCACGTAAATAAAAGGTAATTAAACATCATAATAATTTTTATTGTTATAATCAATATGTCGACTTTAGTGATTAATATATTTAATGCGTATACACGACGTGTTTTTCAACATTCCAAATTCTTGCGTTAAGCGAATATTATTAAGGGAAAACAGTTTTCAGGGCTCTAAATCGGACGTTTGTGCACCCTTTTTAGGATCAAAAATCCTCCTTCAAAATAATTATCCTGCACGGTTTGCACCCTAATTATTTATTTAATTCCCTCCTAATAATTGTTTGTTTTCCTCCGAATTATTAATGTCCAACCCCCTGGTGTAGCCTCGAAGTGTAGATAAATTAGTAGCTATGCGAATGGAATGCACACACATGTAAATTTTCAAATCTTGACATGTACATATAAATTTTGGAGCATATTCATAATTAGAGTAAAATATTTTGGATATGTTAATTTCGTGATCTACGAAATCCTGAAAAATATTCCAATTCCGATATATTTTAAAGCTTAACAGTTATAAATTACAGTGATCTATTATGTACTATTATGTCGGTATAAAAAACTTGCTTTGCAAAAAATTGTATTCCTACTTTGTCTCAAAAATGAATAAATGCTATCAACTATATGCAACTTTATCAATTAGCTGTTGTACATGTGACTGAAGTTGTGTGCATACCTATTAAACTTTCAAATGTAATGTACCTGTTCGTAAACTCAACTATTCCTTTGCTGTGTTTCTGCGTACGCTTGTGTCTATTTGCCTCTATGTCCCGATTTAGTTCCTTCTCTGCGATTTCTATTTAATCCCAAATCAGACAACTGTCTGTCATCGTAACATTGCTTTTTTCTTTTCCAAATTGCAGTCTCATCGACATGGTTGCTGGAGTTCGGCTAAATTAATTAACTAGTCAAGTAGAGCATGCTCTCTACGAAACACAAACCACGTAAGATGTATTACCATTGTATCAAAGCTAAATTCTATTGCAAAAATAATTGGAACGTAAAAAATTAATTATTAATAATAACAATAATAATAATAATAATAATAATTAAGAATTAAAAAATCTGCAATGCGTTGTACATTGAATAAATACTTTTTGCCATTCTATATGAAAAAAATTGTACACGCTTTGTCACGCCATCTAAAATTAAGAACAGTCTTAAGCTACCATCACAAAGCTCAGCTATTGATTACCTAAGTCAAGTGACTGAATACTTTTTTCACGTTTTACATTACAGCGGTTGGAAAAGTAAAACTTAAATTCAAGAGTTTGATTCACTTAATATTTTTTTAATGAGAATAATTTCAAAAATATTACCCGATCGCTGGTAAAACCGAAGGGATTATTTGACCATCTTACATCAACATCTTATCTACGTCGCCCGCGCTTCTTTTCCAACCTTTCATGACACCACTCATATGTAATTACTGCTGGTCCGCAAAGTACTTTTTGTGGCCTATACAACGGTTTTTGCATAATTCCACACCATGCTCCATATACAATGTATTAGGTTTGGGGTAATATGATACAAAAGTCATCGAAGGAGCAGAGGCCCGCTGGCCGAGCTTGTTTGTCAGGACGGAGTAGTTTCGCATTGAATTCGCTTTATTCAAAAATAAAACATGGTGCAAGTATTTTTACAACGAAAAATATAACTTATGGCAATTATAGAAAATAGTTGCATATTTTTCTCATTGGTTGTGTTTTATGTTACAATGATTATATTCGCTGATTTTTAAAAATCCTTCTGTTTTCTTCACGTTGAATCTATGTATCCAAATTACCAAATAAAAATTATATTAGAGAGTAATTCACATTGTTTATAAGACCTAATTTTCACGAATAATTTGGCAAAAAAATGTGGCTTTATATTGTAGTGTAAAACTTACCGCGAAATTATCTCTTAAGCCTCCATTTCCTTTTAAAGCATTTAGGCGGTCCTGCAAAGTATCTCCATTCTCCGAAACTTCAGTAGTAATGCTTTTGATATCCGGAAAGTTGACGTCTTGTTCGGTCTCTGGGGGAAAGGATTGAATATTTGAGAAGTCCAGAAAACCGAAAATTGACTCACATGATGTTTCTCTAAATTTAACTGTACTTATCAGCGCTAAGAACCCAATTATCAACAGACACCAAGTCATGTTTTTTAATAGAAAACAATCTGTAAAGAACACGACCAATATTGAAAATCTAACAATTTAATTAATCTCCAAACCAAACAAACTAGATTCACAAAAAACTTATGACAGGAAACGAATAAAAAGTATTAGCAATTCCTTTTCCTTACAGGAAAACTACGTGAATCACACTTCTATGCAAAATAGTAAATGTGTCGTAATGAGCAGAAATGAAAATTTCCTTTGCCAATAATTATTACAATTTGCTTCCTTATTTGTTTTCCTCTTTTACATTGACGTTAACCAGTATATGTTTAAAGTGCGCATAATTAATAGGTAGAAAGTAAATATCGTCATCTAAAAAACGTTATATCAAATGAGTTTTGTACTGAAACTTTTTTAAAGTTTCAATTATAAGAGAGCGACAAAGTTATTGCAGAGCAAACAAAACGGAGGAAAAAAGAAACAGGTAAATTACCAATGCTGCTTCATAAAACTAAAGTTGTTATTCGTATTTTTTAAAAACAATGTAATGAATTACTTATACATAATAATATACATACGTATTTGGTAATCAAGATATTTATTGTCAGCTTATAATTATATTAACCATGCATGTTTACGCTCCAGAAATTTAAATGCTAATATTAAACTTAATTTGTGCAGTAAAGTAGGAACGCCTAAAAATATTTAGAATCAAGAACCTTCTTTTTTATTTGTGTACGTGAACATTTAAAAAAGGAAAAAAAATAAGGTTGATACGATTTGTTAGATTGGTTAGTTAAAAAAATTGCATAGTAATAAAGATGATTTCTTAATTACTAACTAAGTGACAAAGCATCTGCTTGATCTTAAATGCAGTGAATACAAATGCATACAAACAGCCAGCATGGAATATGCTAAAAATTCAAATACTTGATCCGTCATGCTTTTCTGTTACTTAAATACTTAAGCATCCTTGACGATGTTATTGTAAACTGCTAAAAAATGATATGTAACATGTTACATATTTTTATTTGTTGAAGTGGCCATAATGGTAAATATAAAATTGAGATTATTATTATCTTTTGGTTTCAGATATCAGTGTTATTTCATGTAACAACAAAAGATCTTCCCATGCCTTGAACCCTCTTTGTTATATTTTGGCAAGTTATACGTACTCAAAAAAGTAAAGATGAAATGAACTTTGGCTTACACCACTTTACTACCTTAACAGTTTTAATTTATATACAAACCTATTTCCGACATCGTAATTCCTGATACATGAGCAGGGGACAATGCCACATTTTCCAATCTTTCATTAGTCCAACTTATGGTATAATACCTCATTATGTATTCCCTATCATCCAGTTCACTTCAACAAAGCGGAGCAAGAAATCCACACACATTTCCAGATCTGTTCCAAATCCACCAACAAGAGTATTATTTCTTTCCCTTGTGTCGTACTAACATTCTAAATAAACAATGAATATAAATTGCATTACCTATTCCAAACATAATTATACTACTGCTTTATAATAATTAAATTTACTTACAGACATCTGATCTACAGACAACAAAGTTTAATTTTCCCTAAACATTTCGATAGGTTGAAATTGAAACTTGTAATTATCGTCATTCTCCCCCCAGGGCAACTCCATTGCATTTATAAACTGCTTTACAAGAAACCCTCTTGCTTCCAAGTGAGCATGTACTGCTCCCCCAGCCAACTGAATTTCCTGAGATGGTAGCATTTTTTTAGTACACGACTGTGAATAATGGCCAAATACACGATGCTTATGTTCTCCAGGTGGAATAAGCATTCCTTTAGATCCAGGAAATTGATAACCCACCGATATCAAACTGGCACCATTTAATTTAAAATGAGAAGTGTAATACATATCAAATTCAATATCTGCCAAAATATTCCTCATGTGATCAGGATTATCGTAGTGCACTTGTAAAATATACTATTTCTCTAAATTAGTTTCACCCTGTTGTATTTGTTGTGATACTATGCTGTTAATCATTCAACACGATGTAAAAATTATGAAGAGATTTTTTGAAGAGAATTGACAAGTGTCAAGAAAGATAGCTAAATTGATACTAGCTAAGATAAAGTTGAACTGTGTCACCCTTCATCAAACTAAACTTTGTTTGGTACTGAAATAAAGAACACTCGTTCGTTTAGTTGATTTAACTATTAATATACTTTGTACAGCGATCAATCAACCAACGAAGCATTTAAAGTAATTATGTTATGTATACTGATAAACATGTTTACATTCCGTTTACATTGCCAATGAACATTTGAGGAAGCGTAATCATTCCTGTCTTATCATGCACATATTCATTACATCTAGCAAAGGAAACAATGGCGGTTTTTCCATAAAGGCATTTTTACAAAAGTTTCTTAGTGTAGGATGTAGTGGATGCGATGTTTATTCAGTTCAAGATGCATGTTTGATCAAATCACTGACCAGAACCCAGATAATTGTCAATTCTTCCGAAAATAAAAAATAGTAAAACCTAGTAAAGGATTGTCCAGTGCAGTGGTTGTCAGCTCAACCCATTTTGTACACCCATTTAAAGACAATATACGTTTCTACGAAAGCTTGGTCGGCTGACAATTTTTTACTAAATACCTGGTTGACTAAAAAATTGTCTATAGCTACGGTCAACCGTATGCCTTTCCACTATATTATATTGACCCATTGAAAAATATTTTCGAAGCATAAATTTTCGTCGCAAAATGTTGCAAAACTGCAACATATATTTTTCCACGAACCAAAGTACCAATTTATAAAGTAACCCGTGTCACTAATAGTGATTATCTGGCATCGTTTACATAAAAAAACAGTTTAGTTTAGCGGATAATTTTGTTAATGAGCGGGTAAACGAAATTACCTAACTCAATAAAACGGAAGAGTGCAATTCAATCTGATATGTAGTTCCGAGGCTAAGAATTAATACAATTACACGGACTGAATTCCTGTTTAAATTTTTAACTAGTTCTTATGCATCAATCTTTAAAAGCAATTCAGGTTATACATATCTACTATTAATTTTCTAAAAAGGCCCTAGTTTTATGTGTACAGTGAAGTAGTTAGGCTTAATAAAGCAATGAAAATAAAGTAAATATATAGTTTTGCATTTGATTTAAGTAGTATGCGGATACCTAATATTTCAAACTGAAGTATTCTTTAATGTTTTGATCAGACGAAAACAACACCAAAAACAACGGTATTATATAATTCGTATGCTTTTGTCAACTTTAACAACATACTTTCATAAGTTCAAGCTTTAAATTGACTTTACATGTTTTGACTTTAGGTTCACTCAAGTTTTCGCTATTGACTTGAATACATAACCTTACTGACATCATCATGATCTTCACTCAAGAAATTGCAAACACATATGTTTGCATACATTATTGGCTAAATAAATTTGGATTTTTCCCTTTGCGAATTAACAGAGTTCAAGGATACTACTACGTTGACTTAAGAAGTCATTGTCTGGTAGTCGTTAACTGGCTATGGGTTTTGGCTGATACTTTTGTTGTACTTCCCACCCATTTGCAAAATCTATTGAACACCAACGAACTAAAGTTTAATTACACTTTAATTATTTGGGTTGGATGCATTATATCTTCTATTTTACTAAGAGTTTTAGCAGTTCGTCCGCATGGAATTTGTCAATTTTTGAACGGTTTCCTAAAATTTATGAACGAGTTTCCCAACAAATTTGTGAAAAGGTACAAGCAAACTGAAAAGGATACAAGGTTCGAAAAGCGACTAGAAAAGGCACTTTTTGGAATATATGTTTCTTTTAGTTTGATAGGAGTACTAATTGGCTTAGACGCATTTATTCATCCACAACGACCTGCGTACCTATTATATGGTGTAGATAAGCGGTTCATATCTTTGCCAGTACGTGTAGCATTTGGCATATTTTATACCACAGTTTGTGTGGGAATATCGTCTATATTTGGTTTTGTATCTTATAATGTAATTTTATACTATGTATTTATGCTTAGTGTAATCAAGCTTGAATTTCGAATTGGTAGACCATCGTACAAGACCGTCAATGAATTAAGAACCAATTGTCAAAAACTTACGTCGAACTGGCGGGCAATTGAAATGATTGCAATATGGTTCAATGCCGAGTTATGTTATGGTTTTCTGATGTATATTCAAGCCGGAATTACGGCAATGATTGTTATTGCTGTTGTAACATTAAGATATCAGTGGGAATTGTGTGGAGCTGTGATTAAAATAGTGTTGATGAATTTGTGCATACTCGGTGTAGTTGGCTTTTGTTGTTTTCTGGTTTTAGCTGGACTTCAGTACAAGTGGAGTGTTCAAACGATTTGGTCATGGAAGCAACAGGGTTTTAGGTCAAGGGATGATTGGAGGTATATGAAAAGATTTAAAAAGTCTTGTCGACCACTAAGCGTTGGTGATGGGAGAAGATATGTTATTAGACCTACAACATTGTTATTGTTTTTAAGGAGTATAAGCCAAAATACTTGTAGAGCATTAATGGCATATGGAAAAATATTTAGGTCTTACTAACACTGCATATTAGTTATATTGCATAGACATTCTTAAATACTTTACTTGTTACATGCACTACTTGTTATTTATTTACAAACACGTCTTTGTAGAAAATAGAAGTCAATTTTGGTGTATAAATTTTTAAACTATTGTGTAAATTCGAAATAAACTTTTACCAAAGTTTCTGTCCGTGTTATTAAATAGAGCATGACATCGAACGGATTCATAGTAACAAATATATATTAGTCAACATCATATTTTCTCAAAGCTTTAAGCATATTAAATTTTCAAATTTTTTTTAGAACCATAACGAATGTTTATTGTAAGCCGAAGATATTCGGATATGCAATTACCTAATTGGCTTTCCTTTTTTGTAAAACTCACCAACATGAACAGCAAGACCGGATCTGAGAATGTTCAAATGACATACAATTAATCGCTCGAGGAAAATTGGAAGAAGAGAATGTTTACTGAAGAGTCAATTTTTGCGATATTGTTTTGATGTTTTGACATTTCTTTTTAACGTTTATTGAAGCAAATACACATTACTCAAATATAAAGGAAATAAATTAATAACGTACTTGTATGTATATGACGGAATTTATGCACGGATAAAACTAATTTTATGGTAAACTACAAAGGATATTATATTTGAGAAGAAAATCAAATACATTGGATAGTTCACCAGCAATGTGACTGACACCGTTACTAAATTCACTTTCCTCTAATAAATGCCAAAGTTATTTTCTGCAAACTGTGTACTTATGTATGTTAAAATATTGTGCCTGTCATTAATTTAACTACCTCAATTAATTTTAATATATGCATTTATTTAAAATGTGTCTCGTAAGTGGGTTTTCAGAACGGGCATTGTTTAGAAGCAAAACCAAAAATAATGACGATGTTTTGCTGCGAAAATTGGAAAGCATAGTTGGCATAAAATTAACCCAAGTTTAGCTTCAGTAGTGGATATAATTGTTGATAAATAACAATTTGGCAGTTTATCTGCAGCTATACTATTTGGATTTCGTTTTTTATTGGTGAAATCTTAAAGGTCATGATTAGTTTCAAGCTAGATCACGAATGAAAATCCAAGTTTATAATGTCACCGCTTAAAATTGAAATGTGAAATATTTAAATTATATTTTTACTTGAGTTAGATTCACGTTTTTAATCGTTTTTGTAAGCAGGAAAGGAAAATTTTTTTTTTTGAAAGTATCTAATGCTGGAATTGTACATATCGCTTCAATAAAAGAGTTAAAAGTTATTATTTTTTTTTGTGTTTGGCATGCAGGCAGGCAAATTGAGATCAAATTAAGAATTTTATTTGGATTTTAATTTTGGACGACGTTTTATGTTTTACAATTAAATTGTGTTCAAGGTTTTAAAAAATTGTTGCATAGAACAGTAATGTAAACTTAGTTTTAAATAAAATTCGTTTCCTATTACAAATAGAGTACTCAAAGCCTCAAAGATGTTATTGACTGACGAAATTGCAAAAAGATATATAAGCATACTATTTTGGCTTAGTAAATCTGGATTCTTTCCGTTGCAAATCGATACTGTACATGGAAACTACTACGTTGACACTCAAAGTCATTCACGTTTATTTAATCATTTGCTACAGATTACAGCCTATGTATTTATTGTAATTCCAACACATTTGTACAAACTCTATTACACTGGAAATGTACTAAATTTCAACTTTACTTTGATCATATGGTTTAATGCAGTAGTGGTTTGTTGCATGCTTAGAGTGATGGTATTTCGTGCACATGGATTGTGTCAGTTCTTTAACGGATTCTTAAAATTTATTGACACATTTCCTTCGAAATTTATGACACAATACAAACTTAGCAAAACGGATGAAAGGTTCTGTGATTTTCTAGATAAAGGTCTGTTTGCTACATTTCTTGCTATAACCTGTTTCGGAGTGTTACCAAGTTTGGATTGTTTACTTCACCCACAACGACCGGCTTACTTTATGTTCGGCGTTAATGACCATTTTATATTTTGGTCTATTCGTATTGCGCAAAGTTTGTGGATTGCTTATTATGGATTAGGAATATCATCCTTGTTTGGTTTCGTGGTGTATAATATATTCTACTATTTTATACGCATGTTGACTTTAATAAAAACGGAAATGCGTTTTGGTAGGTTATCGTACAAAACTAGTAGTCACCTCAGGTCTAAATTTGAACGTTTTATTGCAGTGTGGAAAAGTATAGAAATTACTGTGATTTGGTTTAATGCTGAACTTATGCAAAACTTTTTTATTTTCGTTCAAGCTGGAGTAGAAGCAATAATAGTATGTTGTGTTGTCACTTTAACATATCAGTGGGATATTTCTGAGGTGGTTATTAAAATGATGCTTATTAATTTGTGTGTAATTGGCTTGGTGAGCTTTTCAGTTCTTCTGGGTTTATCGGGGCTAATGTATAAGTGCTGAGACCATTCGTTCTTGGAAACGAGAATATTTTTTTAGAAGAACAGATTGGAGTTATGCGAAAAAAGTTAAAATGGCGTGTCGACCATTTAGTATTGGGGATGGCACAAAATATATTATTAGACCGACGACTGTTTTAAAGTTTTTGAAAAGTGTTAGTCAAAACACTAATAGAGCATTGATTGCTTATGGCAAAGTTTTCATAAACACATAAGATGTATCAAAATATGTTTATCGAGTTATTATTTTGGCCTACACAAATCGCGCAACGTCTGTGGGTTGGTTATGGTTGGTTGGTTAAAACTTTAATTAAATCGTGGAGAAGTTTGGAAATCGTTGTGGTTTGGTTCAATAGTGAAGTCGAGTTTAACTTTCCGATTTATCTGCAAGCCGTTGTGGAGGCAATTAGAATATGTTGTCTGGTAACTTTAACGTATTGATGGGATACTTTTGGGATGGTTATTAAATTGATTTTGTTAAACTTGTCAACAGTAGGTGTGGTTGCGTTCTGTAACCTTCTGGTTTTATCTGGATTATTGTATAAATGGAGCTTTCAGAGTATTGGGTCTTGAAAAAGGAAACACTTTTGTAAAAAGAAGAGTTATGTTAAAAAAGTTAAAAGGTCTTGTAAATTGTTAGTCAAAATACTAATTGAGCTTTAATTGTTTACGGCAAAGTATTTATAAACAGCTAAGAAATTAGTACAAAGGTATATCTTTTTTAATGTGGGCAAATAGTATATCATTTTATTATAAATTTTTTCAAAGCATAAATTTCCTTTTCAAAGTAGCAAAATTCTGACATATATTTTGCTACAAACTAAAAGTAACAATTTGCAAAGTAACCCGAGTCACTAATAGCTACTACCTATCAGGGGTTTCAAGAAAGAACCAATTTAGTTTTGAGAATCATTTTATTAATGAGTGGGTAATTTTTTTTTACTTTGATGGAACGCAAAAGAGCAATTCAATCGAATATATAGTTCCAGAAATTGCGATCCAAATAAAACTACAGAGACGAAAGTGGGGTAACATTTTAAAGCATTTTCTAATGCAAGAATTCTAATGAATAATAAAAAGCTATTTAAGCATAACTACTCTTGAACGCTTAAATAGTTCCGAGTTTTAATGTCCACAATGAAAAATTTAGGCAAAATAAAGCAACGTAAATAAATTATACAAATAGCTTTGCATTTGTTTTGAATGACAATTATTTAAATTGTATGCTGATACTTAAAATACTAAATTAAAATCAAGAAGTATTTAGTTTTCTGATCAAACAAAAACAAACCACGGCTATTCTTCTATTTTCAGCCAAGAACAAAGGAACTACGTAATTCTATAATTAGTATGTTTTTGTCAACCTTATTAACAAACTTCCTTAGATTCAAGCACTAAACAGACTTTACATGTTTTAAATTTAGGGTCATTCCAGTTTTCGCTATTGACCTGAATACTAAACTTTACAGGCATCATCATGATATTCACAAAAGAAATTGCGAACACGTATGTTTGCATACAATATTGGCTAAATAAAGTCGTTTTTTTAATTTGCGACTTAACACAGATCGAGATACTACTACGTGGACTTAAGGAGCCATTTTAAAATAAACGTAAACTGGCAATGGGCTATGGCTTATTATTTTGTCGTACTTCCAACTCGTTTGCAAAATCTACTGCACACCAACCAACTACTAAAGTTTAATTACACTCTAATTATTTGGGTTGGGTGTATTATATCTTCTATTTTATTAAGAGTTTTAGCGGTTCTTTCGCATGGAGTTGGTCAATTTTTGAACGGTTTCCTGAAATTTATGAGCGAGTTCCCCAGGAAATTTGTGAAAATTTACAAGCAAAGTGAAAACGAAAAAAAGTTCGAAAACCGACTAGAGAAAGCTCTTTTCGGAATATTTGTTTCGTTTAGTATGGCAGGAGTTCTTGTAGGCTCAGATGCATTTATTCATCCACAACGACCTGCGTACATGTTATATGGTTTAGATAAGCGGTTTATATCTTTGCCAATACGCGTAGCATTTAGCATATTCTATACCATACGTTGTGTGGGAATATCGTCTTTATTTGGTTTCTTATCAGATAATTTTATACTATGTATTTATGCTAAGTGTAATTAAGTTTGAACTTGGTAGACCATCATACAAGACAGTTAGTGCACTAAGGTTCAATAGTAAAAAAATAACGTCGAACTGGCGGACAACCGAAATGATTGCAATATGGTTCAATACCAAGTTGTGTTAAAACTTTCAGATGTATATTCAAGCCGGAATTACGGCAATGGTTGTTATTGCTGTTGTGACGCTAACTTATCAGTGGAAATTGTGTGGAGCTGTGATTAAAATAATGCTGATCAAACTTGGGGTAGGTGGCTTTTGTTGTTTTCTGGTTCTCGGTGGACTTTAGTATAAATGGAGTGTTCAAACGATTGGGTCATGGAAGCAGCAGTGCTTTAAATCAAGGAAAGATTGGAGATATATGAAAAGATTTAAAAAGTCTTGTCGACCACTAAGCGTTGATGATGGGAGACGATATGTTATTAGGCCTACAACATTATTATTGTTCCTAAGGAGCATAAGTCAAAATACGTGTAGAGCATTAATGGCATATGGGAAGTTTTTAGATTTTAGATTTAGATTTACATATTATATGCTATATTGGATATATTTTTACCTACTTTTTAATTGGATCAAATATTTACTTAACAATTAGAACTATATAACGATATTTGGGATCCCAGAAGTTACTCTTCATTCTAGATTCTAAAACATTCTAAGGTAATGGAATAAGATACAAGTTATTAGTTGTGGTAGTATGTGTCAGTACATACTAGCACCATTGAGTGTCATTGCAGGAAGGAGTCGCTTTAGCTCAGTGGT
>JAQFZG010003864.1:0-12776 GCA_034695465.1 Entomobrya nicoleti | reverse complement strand
GGTATTGAACCTGGACAAATGTTGGCTTAAACAGCTAGAAATTGAATGTTCTAACCGTTCGGCCACTCTGGCTGCTCCAAACATAAGGAAACATAAGGATTATTCTCTGAGACTAGGTAGCAAGACACAAATTCCTAGATAGCCCGCTTTAGAATTTATACGTTATAAATCTATCACAAAATTGGTTAGTTTACACGTTAATATTATTGGAATATTTGCAAAAAAAATTTTTTTGCATGACTTGATTTTTCCCATAACAGGAGCAGTGTTACCAAATATTCTTAGGAAAACGAATGTGGAAATATATGAAATTCTCCACAAAGTAAAAAAAACTCAAATTCCCAAAATGAGAGGCTCCGTTATAGCAACTTTGTTGTACTTTTCTTTTGTCTTAAATAATCTTGGCAGCTGCCATGCAAAATTAAACACTATTTACTTGGGACTTTATGAAATATCTGCTAAGCAACAATCAGAGTATTCAAGTCTACGAGATTTGCCTTTTCCAGAATATCGTTTTAGAGGTGTCCCTTTCCAATTGCTTTTCAAATTGCTTGCGGCGAAACTCAACGTTTCAAACTTGGTAACAAAAAATTTGTATGACAGACAACTTCAAAAAAAGTTAATGCCTCACGTAGAAGAAATCAGCGAGGTTACTATTTTTACAGCAGTTACGTCATTTGCTCCGCACGTATACAGTCCAAATAAATTGTGGGAACGATACAAGAGTTTCAAACACAAGCCAATATTTCTTAGTGCATACACCGTGGAATGGAATTTCGTTTACTGTGATCTGCCACGATGGAAACACGAGCCCATATGGTCGATCAAAGTGTTCACAAGCGTATTGGATACCGGAACATGGATATGCATTGCGATTACACTTATGACCTTGGCCATTGTTCTGGAACCTAAGCAAATTGGCAACAATTTGGTACTACTATTGTCATTGGTGCTTTGCGGCGGATTGAGTGGATCAGGCAAAAAACATAAATTAATTTTTGTCATTTGGATGCTCCTAATTCGCGTACTGGTAGATATCTACATCGGTGGCGTTTCCAGTCGTCTGATTAGCCCTCCTGAAGAACACACTTTAAAAACGTTTGCTGATTTAGACAGGAACAACTACTCTGCCGCTGTAACGGGTGACAATGTTACACCTGTACTTATGAGGTTCTTCGCTGGACTGACTTCAAACGAAACTGGAACTTGGGTCGATCAAGGGTTTGTTCACTTAAAAAAATCATTTGCACGGCAATATGTAGCTGCGGCTACCGATGCTGATAAACTTTCAATGGCCCAGTTTCTCGTGCAAAACTACAGCTCTAAGGTTTTCTACAGTAGTAATTGGGTTTTTCCAATTCAAAGGCTAAACCGTATTGAAGATTTGCGAGATAATGAAACCAAGTCTGTGCAGAATGGTGCTCTTTGTCATCTTGGAAAGGAATCGCTTAATGCTGGTACAAACTTGTGGACTTTTTTCCCACCAAATCATGAACGCATTGCCGGATACTTCCAACGTCTAATGGAAACCGGTGTGTTCGGTCGATTGGTAAAGGAGAGCGACGGATTTTCTCATTCACTTCGAGTTCAGGAGGAAAGTAGGGTTGTTGGTAAAACACACGTGAAAATTGAGAGACATGCGGAAAAAATGCAAGAAGAAATGAAGCAGCAAATTAAAGGGAAATTGTGGAAGGTGTTCTTTGTCTGGGCAGTTTGCATTTTAGCAAGCTTTATTGGGATGGGACTTGAGCTGGCATACAGTTTCAAGAAAAATACAAAAGTTGTTAATTTGATACTAATTGATAACACAATTATCCCCTTAATGTTTAAAATGTAAACAGACGAATGACAAAGTCCATACTAGGATGGTAGACTTAAAGCAATAGCTTTATAACCCACATGTAGAACATTAGGTTGCTGGTGTAGCAACTTGCACAAAAACATAGCACATATACTTGTCACTGAATATATACGTAACCACATAAGGTATAATATAAAATCCAAATAACCAAATATCGAGTTAAAAATGTTAGCATAACCAGTTTGGTATAATGTATACGTAAAATCTTTAAAAATAATATGCACAAATATATCCATGATCATCAACATATACTAAAAATTATGAATAGCAGTATTTCAAAAAGTAATCAATTCTGACATTTCAGATTTATCCTGAATTTCTATAATATAACTATGAAATATATTACAAATATGTATATTTTTCAACACAATGAGTAGTGTGTAAAATCTTGGTTACTGCAACCTGCCACTGAACTAATCTGGAACATTACGATACTATTAGTTCTGAACAATTCTGACTTAATTTTGGTCGTTGTTTTGAAAGTGAAAATACATAACTATGGATATATTAATGAAATTAGTTTTAACGTGACTCGTTTCAGGAATGGCTTCGAATTTAATTTGGATTTGTTTGCTAGCTTTTATTATACAAACAATTTACATACATAACTGTCTTTATAAATACAAAATGTATGTACACAAACTAAGATGATAAACACATGATATATGTAAATGATATCAGGTTTAATTGGCCAGCTTAACACTTAAAGTAATCATAAATATGTATTTCTGTTATAATAAATCAATATTACCGATAATTATAACAACAATCTATAGTTTTTTCAATCATGCATAATTTGTCAGTTTCATACTACTACATAAATCATTTGGAAGCGACCTGGAAATATCAAACTTAAAACATAGGCAATTATAATCAAGGTGCCTGTTAAATGAAAATTTGTCGATTGTAACAAGAGTATCGACATTTTAACCGGCATATGGTTCATAAATGGCAAGCATCGTTAATTGCAAATATCAATAGTGGGTGTCAGGGTGATCTTGATTTTTTTAAACATCTCTGTCTAAAACCTTTAGATTTTGAGGATGCTCTTTTATGGATTAATTAACAAATATCAAAGTATTCACTTCTTGCATCCTCTTCCGTATTGAAATCATTAGCTGCAAAACCAAACGTTTCAATTGTGCTCACTAAAAACTGGAATGACAAATAACTTGAAAAAAAGGTTGATTTCAAATATAGAAGACGCAAACGAGGTCACTATTTTCACAATGATTACAACGTTTGCTCCGGATATACACAGCTCAAACAAAAATTGGGAGCGCTACAGGCTACAAAAAGTGGAATTTGCTTTCCTGTGACCTGCCACGTTGGAAACAAGAGCCCGTATGGTCGCTTAAAGTGGTTAGGTAATATAATTAATAGACGTAAAAGGGGTACCCGCTGATTGTTTTATTTTCCAATAGCGTTATGAACAAGGGAATTTTAAAGTGCGTTTGTATAATACCTTTTATTGCTATCATAGCAGACCACTGGTTCTAAGCACTGCTATCATAGCATAACTTAATTTATTCAGTCTACTTTACTATCAGTGGCTTCCATTATATTTGTTAGGTCACAACTAAGCTATTACGTTAACCACCAAAACCAGTTTTAAGTTAAGCGTGTGCATACATTAAGCGAGTTCTTTTATGTCATAACACATACAACCAACATAACCTTACATCCGTCATTTTTTTGTTCAATTGTCTGCCATCATATTTACAGAAAATCAATTGCAGCACCGTTAATTTTGCAAAAGTGTTGTTCACAGAAATAAATAAACATGCGACTGTCAGTACCATTCAGAGATTTCGCAGTAAATAAAATTAATTTGGAAATTTTGCAATGCAAATTAAGTAGCTTAAGTAAATTGGTTTTACAAAATCAAATCATTCCATTCATTTTTCCTCAAAACAAAAGTATGGTATATTTTTCCAAACATTTACCCTATTTCAAAACCGTATTGAATATTATTATGTTATTGCGTAAGTTTGGATGAGATTCCTTGTACTTCACAACTTCAGGGATTAATGCACTAGTCCCGTAGTAATTTGATGTGACTTGTATCTACACAAAAATCTGTGATATAGTACTGTTATGAAAGTATGCATTTTGCCAATAAACCGGATACCATTTTTTCTCTACGTGTTTAATCAACTAAGTGAAGCATAAATAAAGTATACATATATATACTTCAATATACTGATAGTTTGCTTTGCTAGATTTCCGCGAATAAGTCCATGTAGTGTTTTTCCTTCATGTCGTATGTAGTATATTCAAACCTTTCAATAAGCCGTGTCATTAAATACAGAAACGAACGCTAAAAATTGTTAGAAAGGTCCAAAAGGCGTCAACTTTAATATTCCTATTAAAAAAAAATCTAAAGCAAACAAATGTGCAAACAAATTATATTCTTCTGAAATTAAATCAAATACAGTTTCGAATACACAAATCAAATCTCCTAAAATGAGAGGTTCAGCTATAACTTTCTTATACTTTTCTGCTCTATTAACTATTCTAGACAGCTGCCATGCCAAATTAAACACTATTACTCTAGTTCTTTTTGAAATATCAGCTGAACAACAATCAGAGTATACAAGTCTGCGAGACTTGCCCTTTCCAGAAAATCGCTCTTAATTCGTCCCTTTCCAATTGCTTTTCAAATCGATCGCTGCAAAACTTAATGTTTCAACTGTGCTCACTAAAAACTGGCATGACAAACAAGTTGAAAAATTGTTGATTTCAAAATTAGAAGACATCAACGAGGTTACTATTCTCACAACAGTTCAGTCACTTTCTTCTGATGTATACAGTGCAAACAAAATTTGGAAGCGATACAAGAGCCTCAAATACAAGCCTAAATTTATCAGTTCAGCCAACATGGAGTGGAATTTCGTTTACTGTGACCTGCCAAGATGGAAACAAGAACCCGTATGGTCACTTAAAGTGTTTATAAACGTATTGGACACCGGGACATGGATATGTGTTGCGATTGCGTTTATGACCTTGGCAATTATTTTAAATCCTAAGCACTTTGACAACAACTTGGTGCTTCTTTTGTCATCTGTACTTAGTGGCGGAGTGTGTGGATTAGGCAACACACGCAAATTAATATTTGTAATCTGGCTACTTCAAATTCGTGTACTGGTAGATGTCTACAGCGGTGATGTTTCCAGTCGCCTGATTAGCCCTCCAGAAGAACAAGCACTCAAAACGTTTGCTGATTTGGACCGGAACAACTACTCTGCAGCTGTGTCAGGTGATAATGCTGCACCTATACTTATGAGGTTATTCTCTTCACTGACTTCAAACGACACTGGAACTTTGATCGATAAAGGGATAATTCACTATAAAAATTCATACGCACGGCAATATGTTGCCACTGCTACTACTAATACTTATGATAAACTTAAATGGGCCCAGTTTCTCGTGCAAAACTACAGCTCTAAGGTTTTCTACAGTGGTCACTGGTTTTGGCCAGTGTATATGCTAAATCTGATCGAAGCTCTGCGAGTTAATGGGACCACGTCTGTGCAAACTGGGGCACTTTGTCACCTTGGAAAGGAGCCGCTAAACGGTGGTACATCTTTCTGGGCGTTTTTGCCACCAAATCATGAACGCATTGCAGAATACTTCCAACGACTCATTGAAACTGGGATTTTCCGTCGATTGGAAAAGGAGAGCGAAGGATTTGCTCATTCACTTCGCGTTCAAGAGGAAATTAGGGTTGTTAGCAGAACACATGTTCAAACTGGTGCATATGCAGAACAAATGACACAAGAAATTCAGCAGCAAATTCAAGGAAAAGTGTGGAAAGTGTTCTTTATGTGGCTGGTTTGCATTTTAGCGTGCATCATTGGGATAATACTTGAGTTGGCATACAGCATCAAGAAAACAACAAAAGTTGTGACTCTGAAACCCACTTCAAAACAAGTGGTTAAAGTTCAAGTGGCTTTAAAATGGTTCAAACAAAGCTCTGCGCACCTATAAGTAGAATATCTAATATGATATATCAACTCTGTATGTTATATTAAGTCCCTTTATACTTGTTAAGTAATAAAAAAATTCTTGTACTTATTCACTATTATAAAAGGAAACAATAGTTTCAACTTTAAGAGCCTAAATTAGCTTCAAACCTAACCATATGTGAATCATTGTAGTTTAAAAAATTATAGCTTATCATATATCACATTGAGAATACAAACATTATGCATTACGTATCCATATTCATCCATTTAAAGGTTAAAATCTGTACGACCAAATGAATCTGGATCTGGAAATGAATCGTCAACTTTCAAAGCTATTAAAAAGCACGGTATTTTTTCAATCGCAGCAAAATTTAAAATTACACATGTTAGTTTATATTTGGATTTGTAACTTTACGTAACTTTACGTAACTTTGTTTTATAAGTTTTTAGAAAATGTTAGGATGGAAGGAAAATATATACTGCTGGATTTACAATTTGTATGGTTAATTACTTTCACCTGTACTTTGTCGTAAAGATCTGTTGTTATATTATCATAATAATTTGTTTAATTAACTGATTCTGTAACTTAATTAAGTCACATTTTTAAGTGTTTTAATAAAGATTTTTATTTGTAAGTTAATATTTTTGTATATATGAGATAAATGCATAAATAACTATTAATGCTACAATATATATGTATATATTGTTTTCAACTATTGATTCGTTAATAATAATAAACCAGCAAATTCATATTATATAATATATTCAACAAAACCCAACATAGCAACTTGTAGTGTTGTCATTATTTGTCACTGTCCGTATATTTTCATCGGCCTTAGTTCCGCTGCCCAAGTGATACTACGTTTAAGTTTGGGGCTGTTCGAATATTCAAGTTTCTATGTATAATGAAGTAAGACACTGCCAAAGTCGTAGATTTAGGATTGAGGTCCACTAAATACCTGTTTTGTATTTATTACAGTACAGCAGTCAATATAAATGACAAAGGTTACATTCGGATCTTTATGCTTTGGTTTAATAGTGGCAGTTTTTCATTTTCTCGCAGTATTATCCGTATTGGATTAAAATGTAGAAGTTATTGGTCAATTCCACTAAAAATGTGTTTAATTGTTATGATGAAGTTTTAAAGATGCATAAACACTGAAAGACAGCTGCAAATCAACCAAAATATTGGTGTTTTAGGTAAGTTTATTTTACAATAAAATTTATAAACCTGTTTCTGTAATTTTGAAAAGTAGTAAAGTTATTTAAGCGTATCAAAGCATAATTCTGCAAAATAAATGTAATGCCAGTATTAAACAATATTAGCATGCAGATATGTTGGATATGTAAAAAGGGCACAACATCAGCTTAAAATTTAATTTTTAAATAAAGTTATGAAAGGATGATTTTTGAAGTGCGATTGCTTAATAGTCTTGTTTGCTATCATAAGTAACCCACTGGTTCTAAGCACTGCTATCATATCATAACTAAATTTATTCAGTCTGATTTGACATTAAAAGCTTATTTAAAGTTTGTTATGACAACCAAATCATTCCGCTAACTGCCAAAACCAATTTTAGGTTAAGCGTGTGCATACATTAAGAGAGTACTTTTACCTCCTAACACATGCCAGCAACATATCCTTACATCCGTGACTCTTGTTCAAAGAAATATATAAACATGACACTGAGCATCATTTAGAGATTTCGCAGTAAATATATCATTGGAAAATTTACACTGCAAATAAATTATTGTAAGTATACATGTTTTACTAAATGAAACTGATCCAATTATGTTTTTTTAATTAAACTTAACAACTTGAGTAAAATAGAATTAGGGCATATTTTTTCATATCAGAACCTTATTTCAAACTGCATCTAAAGTGGTATTGTGTAAATTTCAATTAAGTTTGTTGTACTTTACAATGTAAAGGTTTAATGCGAAATTGTGCTACAGGTTTTTTCATGTGACTTAATTTTACGCAAAAATCTTCGTCAATGTACAGGTTTGAAAGTGTACATTTTGTCAATTAACTGAGTACCACGTGTTTAATCAACTAAGTGAAGCGTAAATGAAATATTAATACATAAAATCCAATATACCAATATTTTGCTTTAATAGTTATCCGTGCATCAGCTCATGTAGTGTTTCTTCCACATGTCGTATGGTGGTATATTCAATTCTTTCATAGCTTTGAAAATTTTCCTAACAAAAGCCACACTTGTACGAAAGACTGTATTTTTAAATACCCAAAAATTGAAGATTTAAAATACTGCTTTGTATTTAGTATTAATTTTATTTCATCTAACCAGTGATATGTCGTTACAAGTACCTTTGTTCATACCAGTTTATGTTAAGAGTGCTAAAAATAAATTTCTTGTCACCAATACTGACAAGAAAATATACTCTTATTAACACTGGATATTGTGTTGACAGGCTTGCAACTTCTATACATGGCAACGCCTGACACAATTTTCTAGACATACCGCTTTTAAATTTATTATAAAACTGGTCAGTTTAAAATGCATAGAATGCATATTATTGAAAATGCAAAGAATTTTTTCGGATAAATCAAAAGTGATATGAACAAATGTGCAAGTAAGTAAAATTCCTTTCAAAGTAAATCAAATACAGATTCGGAAATTTCCTAAAATGAGAGCCTCAGTTAAAAAAACTTTGTCATATTGTTTTGTTGTTTTAGTTATTCTAGGCAGCAGCCATGCCAAACTAAAAACTAGCTTATGAAATTTCTGCTGAACAGGAGTTAGAGTATTCAAGTCTGCGAGACTTACCCTATCCAGAATATCGCACTTAATCTGTCCCTTTTCAATTAATATTTGAATCGCTCGCTGCAAAACTAAACGTTTCAAATATGATGACTAAAAATTGGTATGACAAAAAGTTCAAAACAAGTTAATTTCAAAGACAGAAAACGTCGACAAGGTTGATATTTTTGGAATAACGAATAACGTCATTAAATTCAGCCGTTTTTAGTTCAAAAAAATTATGAGCGATACAAATGTTCCAAAGACAAGCCGATATTTATTAGTACAGGCAATCAGGAGTGGAATTTCGTCTACTGTGACATGCCACGATGGAAACAAGAGCCTGTATGGTCGCTTAAAGTGTTTACAAGCGTACTTGATTTCGAAACTTAGATATGCATTGCTATTACGTTTTTAACATTGGCTTTTGTTCTGGAACCCAAGCACATTGACAACAATTTCGCACTACTTTTGTCGTCAGTGCTTTGGGGCAGATTGTACGGATCAGGCAAAAACATAAATTAATTTTGATTATCTGGATGCTACTAATTCGCGTACTGGTAGATATCTACAGCGATGGCGTTTCCAGTCGCCTGATTAGCCCTCCAGAAGAACAAGCACACAAAACGTTTGCTGATTTAGACAACAAAAACTACTCTGCAGATGTATGCACCTCAAATTATGACGGCCCTTTCTTTAATGACTTCAAACGAAACTGGAACTTGGATCAATCAAGGGATTGTTCACTTAAAAAATTCGTGGGCAAGGCAATTTGGGTATACTGGCAAGGATGATAATAAACTTAAAGTAGTCCAGCTTCACACACAAAACACAAAAAAGGCTACTTTAAAACCAACTTCAAAAGAAGTAATCAATGTTCAAGTGGCTCTAAAATTGTTCGAACCATCTGTTATGTAATAAGTAAATGAAATTACTTGGCTATATCAATTCAGTATATTTTCTTAAGTCGCTCACTATTTGTTCATATGATACATACTCTACAATAAATTTTAAATAGGTGAGGTCAATGACCTCTCCAATGTCATTTTTGTACAATGAAAAGCAAATTGCGCCCAAAATTGATCTCGGCGGCTCTTCTGCCGACATATTAAAATATTTCGATTTATGTTCTCCATTTATTATTTTAAAGCTTCTATTATAAAAATAACTAATAAGTAGTTTAATTAAAAGTGGTGGAATTTTATAAGTAAAATTTTTCATTAATTTCATTATGAACATACTTTAATCTATCGAATAGAAGGCTTTACTGAAATCAATATTTATGGCTATTCCTTTACCCTTTTACTTGTCCAGATTGCTATACATATCTTGAGTGAAAGTTGAAATTGCAGTTTCACTAGATTTAAACTTTTGAAAACCATGTTGATTTTCGTTTAAACTATCATGGGTATAGTAGAGTAATTTATTATATAGTATTTTTTTGTAGACTTTCACTAAAAATGATAAATTAAAAATGGTTAAAAACGATGATTGAGTACGCTTCCCTTTTCCTTTGTAGAGTGGGGTCACGTGAGCCTTTGATTCAGGTATTTGAAATGAGTCAGGTATTTCAACTGATAGAAATATATTGGTGGATATGATTGACATAGGAATTGCTAGGCTGAAAAACGTTTATGAGTCGGTCTACGCTAAATCGACTTAACTTTAGCAATGATTTTTTTATTTACTTCAAAACATGTTTATTTGGATATAGGATGACTAGAGGATCACAAATATATGAGGATGTTAGGGTATCAAATGAGTCGTTTAGCCGCACTGACCCTTTGTATAACCAAACGGTCCAACAGTTTTAACTCCAAAAACTAACTGTCAAAAGTTCGTGAAAATGGGCACACATTTGCATCTTGACATGGTGAAAATCGACATCTTACTTTCATTCGACCAATCGATAGCATGTGGCCCCCTAGCGGCAGACTTCAAATATGCAGTTGGTTTTTTGACTAGCTGAAAATTTGGTCAATAGTACTTTCGGAAGAGTACTTTCGAATGGTGAAAACCGCAAGTCTCCAAAACTAATAGCTTTTGAGAATTCGCACTTTCAAGATTTTGAGAAAATGCCATTTTTGAAATCTGCCGCTAGGGGCCACATGCTATCGATTGGTCGAATGAAAGTAAGATGTCGATTTTCACCGTGTCAAGAAGCAAATGTGGGCCCATTTTCAAGAACTTTTGACGGTTAGTTTTTGAGTTAAAACTGTTAGACCGTTTGGTTATACTAAGGGTCAGTGCGGCTAAACGACTCATTTGATACCCCAACATCCTCATATATTTGTGATCCTCTAGTCATCCTCTATCCAGTCAAAGTTAAGTCGATTTAGCGTATACCGACTCTTATAGATTTGTTTTGGTATTTGTCATCTGATTCTTTGCCCCCTTTTCTCGTATTTAATTGCACTTACAATTTGCAACTCACTTATCGAAGTCATATTATTACTTTGAAACTCTATGTATTCAATCTCATTTGAATTTTTGTATGTTTCTTCATAGGCTACTAGTTCATCTAAGCACGCATTCACATCACTACATGAACTAACAACAATAAATTCCGACGCAAATTGGCTTGCTATCGAATCTTCTTTTTCAAGAACAGTACTATTTGAAGTAACAAGTTTACGTATTTTTGCGCTTTGTTTAGATCTAAAACTTGTCATTTCATTCATAACGTTCCAAACATTTACTGAACTTTTAATGCTGTTATATTTGTCGTTGTAATATTTACGCTTGACTTTATATATACTTTCGTCTACAATATTGCGTAATCTCCTATATTCGTTAATTTTGCTTGGATCCACTATGGCATTTTTTCGAGCTAGATCACGGTTATGACATAGTTCTATAACTTTCGAATTAAACCATGGAACATTGAACCCTTTGACCATTTTCATTTTCAAATAGGCGAATTTATCTAAAACGCCTAAAATAACTTTCTCAAAAATTACACTGCTCTGATTTCTTATGCCGTCGTTATTCAAGAATTGTCAATCAATTTTATTGAACTCCTCCAAAAACTATTCGTCTTCCATCCCTTTATAATACTTGTATGTATTTATCTTAGGTGGTAACTTTATACTTTTTCTTCGATAATTTCGATAATAATTTTGACGATATATCTTCGACAATGTACTGTGTCGACTAAGTACAATTCCACTAAATTATTGCCTCCTACTTACATATTCACTACGTCTGTGTTGAAGATTAGTATGTACTTTTGTTATTCCCCAAATTATTTGATTGAATTTCACTAGTTGAAAGCAAAAACCTAGATAAGTAACAATAGTGTCTAAATGTATCCAAAATAATAATACGCACAAAATGTTGTTCAAACAATATGAGTTAAAACCTAAATTTTAGCTTCAGACACTCAGTTTTATCTTAAGTATCATCTACAATGAACAGTTGAACAGTTTACAATATGTGCTCGGCTTAGCTACTTTCTGGTGAAAACAATTTATTAATTATAAAAAGTGGAGTAGCATTTAGCAAATCGTTTTTTTCAACGATGAATAATTCTGTTTAATTATTTTGATGGAATCAAATAGTGTCAATTACACGGTAAAAGATTTGCGTTTGGATTAGATAACTTGAACTACAAGCGTATATATTGTGAAAATTGACATTTATAGGTTGAAACATAATTGAAAAAAGATATGTCAGAGTAGTACTTGTTCATTTAAATAGGATATATTGATATTGTTGAGCTCCTCAGCCGTATGTATGTCAATAATTTAAAACCCAATGCTTTCCAAAAAAGACTGTAAAGCGAATAAAGTGATGGTTTTATTAAACATTAAATACAATTTAACCTTAAGTACAATAATTTTTACAATTATTTATTAATCTTGGTTATTACAATTACAAGAAAAATCCGAACATTTAGCATAAAACATGACTGGGACTAACAAATAATTTATCCCTTGCTGCTGGAAAGTAACAAAAGACGAATTGTTACCTTATTTGCAAAGATCATACAATTTAAAGGAGTTTGCTGATCGACAAAATTATAGTCTCCAAACTTAAACCTGACTGGTTGACATGATAAATAAAATTTCCTTGTCCACTTGTGGTTTGCTCGGTATTTTACATATATGGTCATAAAACCCTGTCTCTTTTGCCTACTTAGTAGCAGTTTCGAGTATTCGTATATATTGGCCATAGCGCCTA
>JAQFZG010003863.1:0-12779 GCA_034695465.1 Entomobrya nicoleti | reverse complement strand
TTACCTCCACTCTCTTTCCGGAGTGCTAGCCTCAGTCAGCCAGGATGAAGAAATCACCCAGATCGCCGTTGCTGACAAGCCATCCGGTGCTACATCCACCATCAACGTTGTTGACGCAGATAATCAGGCTATTGGTTTGGATACCTTGGCCGCCAGTTTGGGTGGTGCTCTTGGAGCCTCCGTAATCAACGAGGGACAGTCCCAGTCTTCTGGTGAAGGTGCGCTTGCTGTTGAGGCTGAATCTTTGAACAATGTTTCACAAAAGAAAAAATAAATGTTTAAGCGTTGACAATCGAATTGAATTATCCCTACAAAATGATCCCATTGGGGATGGCAATTATTTAAATAAACAAATGAACTATTTGCATATATATTTTGGAGTTACTTTTATGTGCCTTATTATTTTTTAATCATACGCATTTTTTCGCTTTAAGTTGTCATCAATACAATTTTACTATATCTTGCAAACCATATCAAGCAAATCTTTAATTGGCGCTTCCGTTATCAAAGATGCCCAATCTCGAGCTTACAGTAAATGTTTAAAAGCTATTGAGTCTGAATCTTTACATATTTTCTGAGAGAAAAAAAACTAATTAAGCAATTAAAATTCAAATCTGCTTTTTAACTTTGTTTAACTGCGTCAAGTTACTAACCTTGAACATCTTAATTTAGAAGTTAAAAATGAAACAATTATTTACATGCACTTTACAGTTTGTTAACAGCACCTTAGTATATTTTTAATCATACAAATTAGTAAGCTTTAACTGCACGAGTGCATGAAATATTATATTTTCAGGAAATTATTTCAAACAAAATTAATTACAGTTCATGTTACAAAAATACAATTTTCTCAATAAAACACACTAAACGCTTTAGACAACGATATCAAAATTTCAATGTTAACGTAATTGAAAATTTTCTCTATCAGTTAAAACTACATTTGTACATTGAATTGTCGTGTGGAACCCAAGTCTATCTTAATGAGTTCTGTCCTGTGCTCAAAATCAATCAGTCGCATCCTTGTCGTATTTACTTTATGCTTGTCTGGTTAGAATAACACATTTAAACTGGACATACTTTGTACATCATAATAACTTGTAGATCTAAATTTATCAACTAATCAATCAAAATTTACCAAGATTTGAAACATATAGTTGTTAAAGCTTTAAACCAATCAAGAAACCTAAATTAATTTTCTTAATTATTTGCGGGTGGACACAGAAAAATATAGCTTTACATCAGTTCATACAAATGTACAAATGATTAAAATTTAATCAATAAAGAACCCATGTCCATTTCGTCATTTAGTATTAGAGCCAATTCAAAACCAAAATGTAAGCTTAACCAGTGAAAACTGTTTTTGTTCACTAAAGTCAAACTGTATGGACAAGAATAGTAAAAATTTACCCACATGGTTAACGTTTTGTTTGGAATTCAAGGTACCTTAAATTTAAGTACCGCACACATAGAATTACATATTAAAACATTTTGTGTAAGCTGTTAAGCTGCTGAAGTGTAATGAGTGAGAAACAATAGTACGGTACGCAATTGCATACTAATCTAATACCGTATTCATCCAATACCTTGTACATACGTTGGTCCCAAATTTCCATGCAAGCTTGCTCTGCACACATATGCATACAAAATTCGACTATAAAAAACCCCAGGACTTCTTTCAACAATCATCTCAGTCACTGAATTCAGCTTGTCTAATAAACAACCTCTCTCAGCATTACACACTAAACCTCCAAATTATCACGATGAAGGCTTTCGCAGTCCTCCTTGTCACCATTGTCGCAGTAAACGCTGGTTCCCAGCGTTTGGTCCGCCGTCAAGCGGGAGGATGGGGTGCACCACCTTCACCAACTCCAGGTTGGACTACAACCAAACCTCCACCAACAACCACTGGATGGCCAGCACCTCCCCCAACTACTCAAGGATGGGGCGCACCACCACCACGTAAGTTTTCAAACTGGAGAACAGCTCAATTTTTTATCAAATTAGTTCGAATTTATATCGACAGCATTTACTAATATTCGAATATTCGTTTCTATTTTGTAATTTTACAGCACCATCAGCCACCTTGACTAACATTGCCTTGGACGCTGCTTTGGCCGCCGTTGGATCTGGATGGGCTGGAGAAAACCACTCTGACAATGTGCAAGTCGTTGGAGCCGGGGGATGGGGACCCAATGCCGAGCTTGTCATTTCTTCCTCTGGAATCTCTGAGGTGGACCAAAACGGAGCTATCCTTCAAGTGACTGACCAAGATGCCCAGTCTGCCAGCAGCTTGAACATCATTTCCGTTTTCCAGCTTGCTGAGGGTGCTGAAGGACAGTCTTTGGATGCTCTTGGTCTTAGCATCAGCAACGCACAGTCTGGATGGAGCGCCGCTAATGGAGAAGGAGCTTCAGCGGCTGCTGGAGATTCCGTTCTTCAAGTTATTCCAATTGCTTCCAGCTTGGGAATGGCTAAACCTTAAATATAATTTCGAACATTTTTTACTAACGAATACGGCTGTTTTTTTATTGCGAATGAGCCTACTACATTATTACCAATAAAGATGATTGTTGATTCGAATAAATATCATAATATATTAGTTTTACTGATAATATAACCAGATTTTGTCTTTTATGCTTACAATCGCATATTATAACGCATAAATCTACAAATTAACTAATTAGTTTTATTGCATTAACATAAACCATCAATGCATCATAAATCCAGTCACATTGCTGCTTCTATTTAAGGCAATCATTGTAAAAAAGTAGCTACTACAGCAGCTACATATAAAAATATAAGCCAATTTACTATGAATTTGTTTTAAGCAAAGTTTGGAAACATATCAAATCATTGCGCAGTTTCCAATTTCCATTTGATATTCAATTTTCTGATAACGGATTTTAATTTCTTGAAAACTATATAAGCATAACTGTTAATCATAAAAATAATCATCTAGTGATATATTTACTTGGAAAGATGCAGACTGTTCACAAAACAAAAAGTTGGTATGATGATACAATTGGTGTTATATTTTCGGTCTACATTTCTTTACAGTTTGTTTTCCTACGGTGCCTAAAACTGTGTAAAAAGCGTTGCAGGATGGGAATAATATTTATGATGCGCACTTTAACTATAAAGCCTGATGCATTCATAGCTTCAAAAAAATTACTTAAAATAAAATGATTTTTGTTAGCACAATACTTTAACACAAATAAGCTAACACAGATAAATATGGGGAAATAAAAATTAAAAGAAAAAAGTTTAATTTAATCTTTTACTAAATATTCGATAATTGTTTTACTAATTGAAGTTAGAAAAGTTAAGATTCAAACAAGTTTCTATTAATATTGTTGTAAGGGATAATATTATAAACTTCGTGACATTTAATTTGGAATTACACGGAACAACGAGAGATTAATTTGTATCTGGATACTAAATTTATAAAGACTGTATTTAATTTTCAAATCTAATCAAACATTTATAAGAACAAAGTTTTTTTCAGTTGGTAGGACAAGTTATCATTTACTTGTTTTTGCTTAATCTTAAAATTGCTATTAGTCGCTATTTGTGTTTGTTTTGTAAGCTGAAATTAAACGCATAAAATGTATGCTAATAATGTGAAAATTATCTTACGAGTTCTAAACAGAAATATAAAGCTTTACAGTGAAGTTTATTATTCAAATTTATCATGTTTCTCATCCTGAATATCATAATTTTTTGTTTCATTCACATAACTTATGATGAGCCGTATATTTGTACAAATTTAATCGCATATTTATACCAAACATTTGTTAACAATTTCATCTTCGTATCTCTAAATAATCAAATTGATTTGAAAATCGGTTAAAAACTAATTTGTTTGTTATGGAATGCAAGGCAATTTTGACAAGCGAAAAAGCAAGTAAAATTGTAAAAAAAATACAATTTTTCATTATCGGTTTATACAAAATGGATAATATATTTAACTAAATACACAAATATATATACATGTCTAGATCTAAGCATGCTTTCAACACATTTTTTTCCACAAAAACTGATTCTAATGTAAACGTATATTTTTGATAAATAATTTCCATATAAGTCTGACTTAATAAGACTACGTCGCATTCAAACCAGTGTAATGTAGTGCAAACCAACTTTTTAAATCCTTGCGTTAAATATATAAACATTCGAGAGGAACTCTGTATGTTCCAGACAACATTGAAGTTAGCAGCTCTATACCTTTCTACAAATGTACATCAAGAAGGATTAAGTTCTTTAGCATTTCTACTTACTTGAGCATTTTTTAAAGGTAAGATATAAGACATGAAGGCTAGACGTGAATTAACTCAAGTACCTTTCACCAAGCACGTGTAAACTTATAACCCTACAACCAACCCTTTTCCAAAGGCTTCTTCGCACAATGTACCTGCATAGTTCATACTTAAATACATACAATGCCAAACATATATACAGTAATATGATATTTAACTTTAATGCGTTTAAATCTCAAAACATGTTCAAATCCAACTCAGCCAACTTGTATAAAAACCCAAGGCATCACCTAAGAAAATCATCATTCAGCTTTCTCAACTTGCCCAGCAACTACCAAAGTCAAATAACTCTCCATTCAAATTTCCTCCAGTAAAAACTCCAACTTTTCACCATGAAGACCTTCATTGTCCTTATCGCCGTTGTTGCAGTTGCATCTGCCAGCTCAATCAACCGTTCTTCAGGCTGGGGTAAGTGAAATATTTTATCAAATTCCGTGAATTCTGCACAACTTTAACCTATTTAAACTGTATATTAAATTGCCTGTATTTTTTGTATCTTTATTATTCTAGGATCCCCAGGAAATGTTCCATCCATCGACCTTGAACTTGCAGCCGCTGCCGCAGCTGCTGCCTCTGGACAAGCTTCTGCCAGTCAAGCTCTTATCGAAACCGCTGCTGGAAATACTGATGGTCCAGCTTACCTCCAGTCCCTTTCCGGAGTCCTTGCCTCAGTCAGCCAAGATGAAGAAATCACACAGATCGCCGTTGCCGACAAGCCATCCGGAGCTACATCCACCATCAACGTTGTTGACGTAGAAAATCAGGCTCTTGGTTTGGATACCTTGGCCGCCAGTTTAGGTGGTGCTCTCGGAGCTTCCGTTATCAACGAGGGACAGTCTCAATCTTCTGGCGAAGGTTCACTAGCTGCTGAGGCTGAATCTTTGAATAATGTTTCAGAAAAGAAATACTAAATATTTAAGCATTGACAATTTTGAAATTTTCATTATCTATACGAAATGATCACATTGAACATCGAAATTAATTAAATAAACAAACGAATTATTTGCATTTATATTTTGGAGTAAATCTTATGTCCCTTATTTTTTCAAGCATACAAAATTTTACGCTTTAACTTTGTCATCCATACAATTTTATTACTACATGCAAACCATATCAAGCAAACCTCTTGGCAGTGAATATTGCAAAACGCTGGATAAAATTTTATCATGAAAAAAACTTTAAACGTTTCGAAGATTAATAGCAAAGCCGTCAATATTAAAATGGGATGAGACAATTCTTAAGACTTGAATTTATATTACTCATGAATCAATTAATATAAGCACTTGGGATCATTTCTCTGTTGAATCCGATTTTAATTACATCTACAGAAATCACTGCATAAGACATATGCCAAATATTTTACTATGGTGATTTAACATTACAGATGTATTGTAAGAATTAACGCAAGTGGCAACATCCAGGTTAAATTAAATCCTAAACTCAACAAACAATTTAAATAATTAATGCCATCGAATGAATTATTCGAAAGTAGTTTAGTCTTTTGTCAGGTATTCTCCTCGGGGTAAATGAATGTCGCAAATACATTTTTACCAAGATGGCTTCGCTTATATAATTATTTGGGCAGAGCGTAAATTTAAAAAAATAGATGGCATATTTTACAATTACTTATTGTAAACTCTTCCCAAATTGAAATGGATTGGAAACTTATCAAAGTCTCACTAAAATAACTTATTTGTCAAGTACCCTTAGTATTTAATTATGTTGTACCAAAACAAAGATAACATTGGAGTACTTTAAATAGTTGAATTTAAAACGGTTTGAAGTACGGTTTACTGTTTCCAATAAATAATTTCATTAAATCATAAAATACTGAATTATTTTAGTGAGATAAGCAATCAAACGTTTCCAATATTTACGAAATATCTCACAAACAAATGAACAATCAGATGATCTTACTTTAAAATTAGCCTCATAAATTGTTTATCAAAATCACGTTTGGTTTTGTACGGATATAAAAAATAAGAACAGTCTATGAAATATTTATTGCAAACTAAATTTCAAATGAATTCATATCTTAAAACTCGTATAAATGTATAATTGCACTGTAACAATTTATCACAGGACTGAAATATGCAATAGCGAAGTCTTTATTTAAATAAGCAATCCCTCGCCCGGAAAAGTTATCGAATATGAATTCCATTTTAATCTTTTTTTAAAGTTAATGCACCCACTGACATATTGATTTATAACCATTCATATAGCTATATAAATGATTAAATTGTACAATTTTCAATCGAGAACGATCATTCATCACATTGTTTCTCAGTCTTGCAGCGATGCATTTACATTAAGTGTTGACATTCTAAAAATATATTTGGATTTTACCAGTGAAAACTTATTTTTTACCAGTGATAAACATTGAGTTATTTTATTTACACAAAACACAAAACATCTAAAACATGTTTTGTATTAAAATGCAATGCTATTTTAATTAAGGTACCTTGTAAACTTCACACACATATATACGAATTAAAAAATCCACTCTTGAAGTTTTTAAGGTGGTTGAGAGTAATACTTAGGCAGCCATAATAGAGAAAGTTATACGTACTCTATACAATACTCATCCATACCATATACATATATACATCAAATAACTTAAACCCAGCATGCATTAATTCCTACATACCTTCCTTAGTGCATTTCTTTACAAATCGAACAGCCGAATATACTTTAGCAAGCAATATTTTCCTACACAGAACAAAATTCTAGTATAAAAACTCCGGGTTCCTTCCATACAACCATCACAGTCACTTACCTGAACTTGTTCAATAAACAACTTCTCTTAGTACTCCCAACCAACACTACAAGACATTCACGATGAAGGCTTTCGCAGTCCTCCTTGTCACCATTGTCGCAGTCAACGCTGGCTCAATGCGCATTGTCCGCCGTCAAGCGGGAGGATGGGGTGCACCACCTTCACCAACTCCAGGTTGGACTACCACCACAGTCCCACCAACCACCACTGGATGGCCAGCCCCTCCACCAACCACTCAAGGATGGGGTGCACCACCACCACGTATGTTTTCAAACTAAATGGCATCTCAAATTTATATCGTAATTTAATAATGGACTGAAATGAATTTCGAATTTGTTTTAAAAACGTTTACTAACCATCGAATATTTCTGTTTTGTAAAATAAATAGCTCCATCAGCCACCTTGACTAACATTGCCTTGGACGCTGCTTTGGCCGCCGTTGGTTCTGGATGGGCTGGAGAGAACCACTCTGACAACGTGCAAGTTGTTGGAGCCGGAGGATGGGGACCCAATGCCGAACTCGTCATTTCTTCCTCTGGAATATCGGAGGTTGACCAATCAGGATCTATTCTTCAAGTGACTAATCAAGATGCCCAGTCTGCTAGTAGCTTGAACATCATTGCCGTTTCCCAGCTTGCTGAAGCTGCTGAGGGACAGAACCTTGATGCTCTTGGTCTGAGCATCAGCAACCAGCAGTCTGGATGGGGAGCCGCCAATGGAGAAGGTGCCTCAGCGGCTGCTGGAGATTCCACTCTTCAAGTTATTCCAATCGCTTCAAGCTTGGGAATGGCTAAGCCTTAAATATAATTTCACAAGTTGTTTATGAACCACCACGATTTCTGACATGGAACTATTACATTTGTTTTAATTATTCCATTTAGTATGGTGCTATAACATTATTTTAGTAAAAATGATTGATATTTCCAAATAAATAATAACTTGCAAAATTAACCTAACTGTTAGTTATGAACCGGTTATGTCTTTAACATAATCAAACGCATATTATAACGTATTATAGCCTGACTGAATTAAATACGTTTCATTGCATATAACATAAACATACACATCATTACAATACTGATTATAAGCATTGCTTCAATTTTAATGCGATCGTCTCAGTCACGACAATCAAAGTACAACAACAACCAACGTTTACATTTAATTAGTTAAAATGTTTACTTATACTCATTTTAGTTTCCGTGTATCTTTATGAATTTATAATATCTCAATTAAATCGATTTAGTGGACGATGTCCTATTTTTAGTGTTAATTTAAAAAAGGACTCCAAATTATTTGAAAACTTTAAATCACAATGATATTGCCGAACGATTATAAAAATTAATTGATGCTTTTGGGTTATTGCATTATGGTAAGGCCACATTTGTGAACTTCAAGTTGAACGCACAAAACCATTAATTAAAATTCCATTGAATGTTGAAAGCAAATGGTTGTACGGAGCACATTTACAAGTCCACTGAAATTGTCTCCTTTGCCCCATAAAAAAAACTTATACTAAGTTAGTGTTGATTGCTTACTTGCTCATTTTTCACTGGGAATTATTTCAATGCTGGTCTGCCTTCAAGCTAGGATTGATCACAGATGTGTTTACTTTTTCATTTCACACAAGTTACGGGTGGATAATTAGTTCATATTTAACTTTAACCGTTGGAGTGTTGGTGGTTAGTAATTGGAATGGAGATAGTGACAAATAAAAAAATGGAGGATCAGGAAGTTGGTCCGGAATGTGGGGACATGGAGCAATTAAATAGTGATGCTGAGGAACTTGCTGTTGAAAATGACAAATCAGCTGTAGATTTTGGGTGTATGGGAGTTTTTCCTGAAGAGGTAATTTAAATGCAATTTAGAAAACTTATAAATGGAATTTAATAAAAATTGATCGTTTTTTTTAGTTTAAGTAATTTAAGTTTAAATGTTTTTTTCTTTAACCAGGTCTGGTTACACGTGCTGGACAAGTTGGCGCACTCTGAAGATATCGTCAATGTTTTGAAGGCATTTCCCGAACTGGACAAGGCATTTCAGAGCCAAAAGGCTTATTGGCTTTTTGACCAGGTAACAATCATAAAAAATTTAATTGGAATAATTAAATTTATGTGGTAATTGAACTATTTAACTAACTAATTGTTATTTTTTGTGATAGGTTTTGCCCCATTTAATGACGAAGTATCTTGTACTTAAAAAGGTTAGCTGTGTATTATTGGCAATAGATTTGTCGAGGATAATTGATGTAGTTTCTTTAATTAAGACAGCATTTTGTTTTCTCTAAAGAATTATAGGCACAGAGACAGTGTCAAATCAAGGGAGTTTTTTAAACTTCGCCTCATCTCAAAACGATGGAAAAAGGCTGTGGAAATGGCCATTGAAAACCATGCTGATCGACATCCAAGCAGTTCCGGAAGTAAAAATGGAAAGCACTCAACATCAACACGAGCAGCAGTTGGTTTACCAATCAACCACTTTAATTACGACCGCATCAACAAGTACCATCTGGGCGCCACCGTGTTTAGAACACTTGAGCAAATGGGTGACTTCCAAACAGAAATGGCAAACTTCCCTGGGAACCCATTTCCTGGAAAGGATGTCTGCTTTGAAATCGGAAGACGAGTTCCTGTCGACAGGTTTCAAGATTTTGTGAAGAAAGCTATGGAACTCTTGCAGAAGTTTGGACATCATGTCCTTGTCCTCAGCTTGGAAATCCGGGATGGGAGTGAATGCTTTTTGGAAATGTGTAAACCCATCTTGAAGGGACTGTCCTCTGTTCCGAATTTACGGTCCTTGAAAATATGGGGCTGCTTGGATGGGGTTTATGAAGCAACTCATGAATATTTCATGGAGGCTGAAAATATGATTTTGTTTCCAAAATTGGAAAAGATGGAAAGTTTTGATTGGCAATTAGACACGACGCCGATGTTTGACCGGTGTAGTTGGGTCGACCACATGATTAATTTGTACGGGGGCAGGGGAAGAGGAGGAGGAGGTGAGCAAAATGGATTGCGAAAATTGGCACTGGATCATAAATATTGGAATTCTGAGATGGTTGCCAATTTGAAAAATTTGACGGACCTCCATCTGCTTCTGGATGAGATGACGGACTATGACATCGACGACATTCGAAATGTGCTGACAATGTTTCCCAACGGACAGCTCAAAAAGTTTTGCCTAAGTGATTATGAAGATATGAAAGGAACTCGGTCGATTTACATTGATGAGTTGATTGGAATGCTGGCTGAGTTTCAAATTGAGCATGTGACGTTGGAAAAGATAAACTTGAGTGAGAAGGTGGGCGGGGGTGGTGAAAGTGACGCATTGGGAATTACCTATCTTCATTTAGATGACAGCTTAGGACTACGTTATGAATTTTTGAAGGGGATGCGAAATCTTGAGATTTTGAGCGTTTATGTGCCCTTCGATGTTATGGACGAATTATCATGCCGGGATGACAATAAGGATTCATTTGCTTTTAAGCTGCGTCAGTACTTTTGGACGGCCGTCGAAATACCAGGACGGACGGGAGACAACACTTTAAATAGCTTTGACATTTGGAAGGAGTGTGAGCAATTGGAAATGCTCACTGCGACAGTGGTTTACGGCTATGATGTGTTTGATGTTCAGTTTGTGAGGGAATGCGGGAATATGCCGTTTTGGGGTTGGAGTGAACTTGAAGAGGAGGAGGTGGATGAAGAGGATGAATCAGAGGTTGAATCAGACGATAACTGAAATTTGGCTTTATTTTTTTAGTATAAAATAGTTAACATGTAAACATTTGTGAAAAATTTACTAACCGTGCATACATATTGTATGTTACCTGTCTTTACTTAAATAAAATCTGTACATTGAAGCTATATTATTATTTTTATTGTTAAGAAAACTGATCATCATATCATCTTGGTACTCTTGTCATTCATCCATATGAGCTTTTGGATGTGTGGAAGGAGTACGACGTGGACGAAATGGGAAATGTGTAGAGCATGCAACTCTAAAAGTTGAACTTGCGTGATTACCTACGAGTTAAGAAGGATCGGGAGATTTACATTGATGAGTTAATTGGAATGCTGGGGGAGTTCGAAATTGAGATTGTGGTGTTCGAGAAGTTAGTTTTGAAGGAGAAGGTGAGTGACAATATGGACGCATTGGGAATTGCTTCACTTCACTTGGATGACAGCTTGGGGCTAAGCTACGATTTTTTGAAGCGGTTGCCCAATCTTAGGTTTTTGAGCGTTTATGTGAATTTCGATAATATGGTGGAACTGACACAACCAGGACTACAAGAGGATGAGAGCGTTTTTGCATTTAATTTACGCCAGTACTTTTGGAAGGCTCATGAGTCAGTTGATAGGGGTAGGGACGAGACTTTCGACATTTGGAAGGAGTGTAAGAATTTGGAAATGCTAACTGCGTCGGTGGTTATTGGCTACAATGTCTGTACTGTTCAATTTGTGAGGGAGTATGGAGATAAGCCGTTTTGCGGATGGAATGGACTGGAACTTGAGGATGAGGAAGAAGTTGAGATTGTGGGAGATTAAGAGTTTGGCGTCAATGATGAAGACGACGTCGAGGATAATGAAGAGGAGGAGCCGGAGGGGGATGAAGAAGTATAAAATAGGGATGATGAAGACGTAGAAGTTGAGGAGATGTAGAAGGAAGACAAAATTGATTTTATTCGAATAAAAGTTATCATGTATCAGCTATGCATTCTTGTTCCAATTAATTAAATGTCGAATTTGTTTGCTAAATAAAATATTTACTGCTAAGGTGTCGTAACTTTGTTCTTTACTGACGCATGTACGACTTTAGTTGAAGTCCATCACCATCAACTCATTCGTTTGCAAGGTATTATATTTGTCGCAGATGGTAACTCAATAATTTCTGCATGATTTACAGGAACATATTCGTTTCGCCCTGAAGAACTGTCAATATTACAGGAAATGGTAATTTAACAATTGATAAATGGAAACTTAACTTTGATATAAAGTACTCCAGGCTAAAAGTTAAATGACCGCTACAAGCTGCGAGTTTAAAATATTTTTTTACATCGTAGCTCTTATATAAATTCGCTTGATTAAATAACTGTTACGAATGGCATGGGATTGTACGAAATATACACTTCTTTTTTATTCGGGAAACAATAATGTCTTTATGCTTTTTGCCATAATAAGTTTGTTGGAGTATTTGCTTGTGAAATTCAGACTATATTTTAATCTGTCATGTAATGGCTTTGTAGTGCATGTCAAATACATTAAACAAATTAAACCAAATTTGTTGTTTGACCAACAAAGTATTATCTCTTCTTTCAGAATAAATTTTACATGTAGCCATGTACCTGACAATATTTTTTCCGACGTTAGTTTCTACATTTGTATCAATTTCAGAGGGAAAGCAAGCCAAACCAACTCTCCAAATTCAAACTGCATTAGAGACTTTTGTAAATTGTACTTTTATATATAACGAAGTGAATTCCACCTTATTTGAATCATTAATTGCACACAAGCACTGGTCCTATATTTGCTCGGTTAAATGGGTAGATCAAAAAATATTTTTTGGTCATTATACTATTTCAACTTTGTATTTTAAAACTTTTACGCCGCAGAAATATCAACAAATTTGTTTCGCAACCGTTTCCGAACTAAATAGAAACCAGTCACTGGAACGGTTTCCAGATCAACTTGTAT